>CAODLS011487846.1:0-10815 GCA_948243855.1 Flueggea neowawraea
TTTCACCTTATTCGAGGAAAAGTCAAAATAGGTGATGTTAAGATATGCAGAGTTGACACCAATGACAATGTAGTAGATCCTTTGATAAAGGCTCTCCCAGAACCAAAAACACGAAAGACATTTTAGGTCTTTAAGTAATAGGTTCGTGCTTGATTGGGACTAGTGCAAGTGGGAGACTGTTAGTTTTGGTGCCCTAGTCCAATCATTTATGTGCATTGTCATTTGATTTATCAATTAATAAAGACGCATTCAATTTCATATCTATGAAATATCATATGTTTTATGAAGATAAAACCTCTATGAATAATTTATTCTTACTTATGTCACCAATTCTAACTTGATAGTAAAACCACAAGATAAAAGAAATACTATTCTAAACATCCATAATCAATTATTATCATGGGAATGATAACAAATCAAGGTTAGTATGTTGTTAAGTTGATAATCACATTTTACTGATTATGGACATGAGATATCACTTAGAACATAGATATATGTTAGGGAACATATATTAGACTGACCCGCTATGAAAGCACTTCATGGATCTATGTCACAAGTAGCTTTCATACAGTGGTGATGTTTGAATCCTCTAACTGAAACTCACTATCGACTCCTGCATGAGGAATCATATATTTTGACTTAGTCAAATATTATTCATAACAAGGCTATGATTAGATATGTCATGAATCTTGTAGATGAGTGATAATAAGAGTGATGAATTTGTTCCTCTTATGAAGAGTGATATCATTAGGCCACTTTATGAGTAGGATTGATGAAATGTACACATACTTAAATGAATTGATGAAGGGTTATCGATGTCATTTGTTATATCAATCTACATGGGATCAAGAAACACATTAAGCTATATAAGGTTAACATGTGACCATGCCTTATGCTTAATATATATATCATGAGACAAAAGGAATAAATGTCAAACTGTGAAATGTAAACTCAGATCATCGACATCCACTCGATTTTGGCTTGCCATAATGTATTACTTGATAGCGCTTATAGACTATGGGCCTAAGTTTTGGGATAAGGCACATTGTCATTTTTTAGTGAGCTTATAGGGTCAAACACTATAATGAATTGGATTGATTCACAAATATTCTCTTATGGTAATTAACTTATTGAGATAATTAATTTGATTAATCATTAATAATTTAGGGTTTTATGATTTATGTCATAAATATAATATAAGATATTATCCATTAATGTAATGGGTTTTTAATATAAATCACTTATTATTAGGATAAATATGCTTGAGCTTATTCTTATGTGTGGCAAAATAACGTGGCCCATATGTATTATAAAGGGAGTGATTTATTTAATGATAATATATCAATTAATTAAAAACTCAATAACATTAAGATCCCTAAGTTAGAAATTCGGCCTCACTCCTAAATTGTAGGAAAAATTTTGTACACTCCTATTTTTTTGGAGCCCTTGTTCTTATGTGATAAGGAGTTCTTATACTTGTAGGACAAGTGGAATGAAACCTAGTACACTTAAACTAGGGCTTCAACACGCCTCCATATATGTATAAAGGTATGGCCGAATTTTTCAAGCAATTACAATGGTTGGTCGAATTTTTAATGCAATATTAGAGCTTGGCCAAATTTTTGTGAATGTCACATAAAGCGAGAAAATTATTTTGTGAGACTAGAATAGACATTCTATGTGCTAGTACACTCCATCAATCCAAATGAGTTCGTTCGTGTGGATACCTTTAGACACGTTCGCGCAAAGGTAACGTGTAGAATAGTGGTTTCTAGTTCTTAAACACTAAAATCTACATTAACATTCCACTAGCCATTCACACATCAAGCTTTTTTTTAGGGTAAAATCACTAACTCTAATCATTTATGTTGATATGCATGGATCCTTGGTGGAATTCTAGGATAAAATTTTTATTATTTCTGCTGTGTTATCCTTGTATGAATGTCATATCATAGTTACGAATTCCAACAAAAATTTCACTGAAATAACTTTTGATCACACCATGCAACCTCAACAGAAATATCAATCCTCAAATCAATTTAGAGAATCACCACATCTAACACTACGAAACCAAATAATGCATTACTCGGAAGAACGAAGAATCCAGAGATCAAATTTTCACAACAAAAGGCTTTTCTATGAAAGCACAACTGACACAGAGATTCTAAGGAAGACTAATGCCACAGACAAAAATGATATGGCAGATTCAAATGAAATATGCAAAGGTTTAGGAATAAGGGCGTACCAGTATCGGAGGAACCTCTCTCAAAACCGGCGCTCATGCCTCTAGCCACAGACGGTCGTGCCTGAAATCCCATTCCAAGCCTGATAGGACACTTAGCTATTTTCTACCCTAGCTATCTACAATAAAAACATCTACCCGCTGCCTTATTGCATAGTCTGGGATGTCTCTTCCCATACGAAGTACACTGCGGGAATCCGCCTTGGCCGACACCTTCAACCATAGGTTGTCGCGCCTGCGACTCAGTAGCAAATATGTGGGGACATTCGGCTATCATATGTCATGATTGCCTACAAGAATAGCAGTTGCGATTTTTCTCGCTGCACTGCCTAAGGTCTTTCCTCTGACATATACTGTACCAAGGGATTCTCCCTCTTCTTGCACCTCCAATGGCGAACCCACGCCCCAACTTGGGCTAACTACTCTGGAATTGACCCTAATGGCCACTGACTACCTCCTTAGTCTTACTCCTCTTATAAAATTGCTCAAAAGACTTAGTTCCAGCATTTTCAAGGGTCGTTGCAATACGGTCGATCGTCTAAAATATGCGCTAAAAAAATCCGCCTGAAGTGCATGCTGAGAAGACGACAGATGAGGTGATGCCTCCACCTCCAGATAACCACATAAACCCCTCTAATCTGCTACAAACAGATCGACGGCCTCAGTGAGCAGCCTTCACTGGCTACTTTGTGCATGAATCCATATCTATGAATGCAACATACACAAAAAATCCAAATGCAAAGATCATAATGCAACCAACTGCCACAGTATCAAAAACTACTTTGAAGGATATATAAGCAAATCAGACTGACTTAATCAAAAATGCCTAAGTTCCATAACCACCTAAAAAATATGGAACCTAACTCTCTGACACCAACTTTGTCACAACTCGTTTTCGGACCATGACCAACGTACGAGGCAAACCGTCTATAGGAGTCTGGCCCATCCCGCACAAGCTTCGGAGAACATAACTAAAACTAATTCATTTCAAAACCAAACTAAATCCATTAAATACAAATAATAAAGTAGAAATCCAAGTTTCTTAAAAACAATAATTTCATATTAATAAAATGCTTATAAATAAGAAATCACATTTAAATCCAAATATTTATACAAAACTAAATACCCACAAGGATACAGGTGTAGAGCAACTAGCAAAATAAATAACTGGACTCGAACAAAAGAGCACTGACTAAATCTCCAGAGTGTCTCACCAAATGTTGAATGCCAATAGTCCTCAATCAATCAAAATCACCTGAAAAATAGGAGTAAAGAGAATAGACAGAAAATAAAGGGGTAAGAATCCTTAGTGAGGAAACAACACTCCATATTGCCTTATACGTGCCTCACAAAGACGGTTTGAAAACGTTTAGAAAACTTCACATGAAAATATAAGTGTATATACGTATACACAGTAGATATAGTATCGCAACTTCGAAATTCGTTTTGAAATCATTCTCAATCAAAGAAGACAATAGTCAGACAGATTTGTTAAATACTTAACTCGAACAATACTTAGTTTCAGAATATGAAATAGTCGAATACTTCCTTTCAAAATATTTCCTAAAAATTCATATTTATTTTCCCAAAATATTTTTAGAGAGAAACATCGAATCTTTTCGGAGTCAAAAATCATGAATCGTTTTCAGAGTCAAAAATCATGTAATGCAGATACCATTCCAAATGATACACAGAGTTGATGATCACTGATCATATGCTCGTACTATATTAGAACAGTGCTGACTAGATCAAATCAGAATAATTAAGCAACCTTAAGAGTCCAAATGGTACCTAATGAATGCTCAATTATACATATTTGTATTGTCGAATTCCTATCATTTTGGTTATAATTGATTTGTTTTCATAGGTTCTGGTATTTTATTGGTTCATATTTTATTTTTCAGGTCATGTGATGGTGTTTTGATAGAATTGAATGAAAGCAAGCCAAAACAGAGATTAAACGACAACTTTCGAGGCTTTCAACATAATACACCTCCAGGACGCAAGACACGGTATGGAAGACCAAGACACGGCCGTGTAATTTTATGATTTGCCCGTGTCCTATTCATTAGAGTCAAGTGCACATTCAGAATGCAAGACACAGCCTTGGAGTCAAAGACACGGCCGTGTAACTTAAGTTGTATCCGTGTCTTGCCAAATTTGAAACTAAGCACGTCAAAGAGCTGAAACGACGAAGTTTTAAAGCAAGATACGGTTTGGGAACCGAAGACACGGTCGTGTAATATCTTTATCGGGTCGTGTCTTACCAGAACACACCATTTCAGCCTATTTATGCTTTGAACGAACCCTAATAAGAGAGGGCCGCCATTTTGCACAAAAACACAGAGCTGGAGAGAGTTGGAGAGCTAGGGATCAAAGGGAGAAGGTCTTTGGAAAGGATTTACATCAAGTTTGGTTGGATTTCTTGAAGATTGGAGGATTCTCAATTGGTTCCCTCTTTCTCTGTTGGTTTTCATTCATTCTTATCGTTTTATTCTCTGCAATTATGAACTAATCTTGTATGCATCTAGATGTGATGAACCTAAGGATGAATTTATAAATGGGTCTTGTTGCTTTGCTTTGTGATTTGTAACTCGCCTATAATACATTATGTTATTGAATCAATTATGTCGACATTTTTATTTGACATTGATTGCATGCTTGGTAATCGAGAGATTTATTGCATGTTTAGAATCGCTTATAGGTGAGAGGAGTTGCACGCAAACCTAGATATAGGTCGACGTAAATCTTCCGGATTAAGGTCAAACTTAATATAGGAGTTCACAAATCATCGTTAATGCAACGTGAGAATTTTAATTAGGAAGATATTCTGGTTAATCAACTTGACATTAGAGTTTAATTGTCTCGAGAGAGCGGTTAATATATATTAGGAACTCCTACGGTCCAATGAACAAATGAGTGAGTAAGTATCGAGGTCGGGTTTTGTTTGGGAAGTCCTAGGGGGATTCAACATCAGGATGCTATTTTTATCTTGCTTCCTTGGTTATTTATCTTTCTGTGTTGCTCTGTTTTATGTTTGTTTATCGGTACTCATTTAGCTTGATTTGATCCACCGCTTAATTGGTAGGCTAGATAATAGGAAAACGGTAATTACTAGTACTCTAAGTCTCTATGGGATACGATGTTCGGTACTCAGGTCCGCATACTACATTTCGATAGGTGTGCTTGCCTACTACCAATTTTCAATAATTATTAATGTACCCTTTTTTTTAATAACTACTCACATATTTTTTTCATTTTTAATGAAAATCCATATTATCACATATTTATCCATATTTGAGCTTCATTTAAAATCTGAAAACATATCAATATTTCTATCAATTATATCTAAATTTTATCTCTATCGAATTCAAAAAAAGTGCTAATGTTGTTCACTAAATTGCTTATATATATCTTCACTAGATTGATGACAATAGTCGTGTCTTTTTATTGCTATGTCCACTTAAAACACTTAACCTCATTAATAAATTTAAACTAAACAATTATAATTAGTATAAACTATTATTTTTGTGTAGTATGTCTTTTACTATGAATATTCGACTTATCAAAAAATTAAGTATATTCTATTAAATTTTTTAATAATTGCATGTACATAAAAAGGCTAGTACTTATAAATGTCAGAATGTAAGGAAATTTTTTTGAACATTTTTATCCATTTTCTCAATTCTAAATTACTATAATTATTAAATAATTAATCAATATCTCTATAAGCATAACTAATTAATATTTTAGACTTTAGATTTAAAATTATTCAGATAAATATTTATTCAAATAAATATTTATCTATATTTATGTTTAATAATATCTGATACTATAAGTATTTATCTCGATTAACATAACTAATTTTTTCTTTTATGAATAATTTAAATTAAGCAATTATAATTAAAATAAACTATTATCTAAATATTGTTATTGTGTAATATATCACTTTTATTATGGATATCTATAGTAACAATATTTCATTTTACACTTAACGATTATAGATAGATATAATGTAATAATATCTTTATATGTAACGTATTAAAAAGCATATTAAACTTATCAAAAGATTAAACATATTCAATTAAATTTTTTATTACATAATTTTATTTTTTTCTTATTTTATGCAATAAAAATTAACTATCAAAATTTAAAAGTATGTATTTGTACTAAAAAATAATTAAATTAAAAATAAAAAACTTCAATAACATACAACACATACACATAAAACTAATACAGATAAAAATATCAAATATCGTCCCTTGTGCATGATAAATGATAAGGGTAAGGCATTTGAGTGAACGTTAATCGATTTCCTCGGTTTTAAGAATTACTTCAGACTAAACCGACCAGCTCGATTTTGAAGGGAACGGGAATTAATACCGACCGCCACCAAGCAACTGAAAACCTAGACAACCCAATATTAACCAGGTTTGAAGGGAAGGGAACCGAAACTGACCACTAAACCACTTTGAAACCAAACCAAACCAATATTAATTATTAAGAAGATTTTTTCAGTTGGCTTAGGCGGTTTCCCTACCTACTCAGTTCTCGACCAAACCGCACAAACCACCCACTCAACCCGTCCAAAGTACGACCTCTACACTTCCATTCCATATCTCCAGAAACAGCCATCGAATAAAAAACATTCAACCATCAAACTTACATCAATTCAAATCGTCAAAAAGAAGTATTAATCAAACCACTTGCTTTTGCCTACTAACCCAAAACAATTGCTTCTGCTTATAAACCTAACATCACCATCAGCAGTCAATAAAAAACAAAAAGCAAAGGAAAAAAAACCCTAATCAAAGTAACAAATAACAACCAAGTTAATTTGAAAAGCAAAAAGAAAACCTCAAAACCACAAACCGAACTGAACCTCTCAATTCCTTTTTCATTCAGACACCACCAAAACGAGCACATCAGTTGACCAATGAAATCAGTTTGGCTGGTTTTCAGATTGGTCGGGTTGGTATTTTGCTCTCTCTAACAAGGCCTATAACCACACATCGTTATGTTTTATCCCCTACACCGCAACCCGCGATCTACTAAGACAACTGAAAATGAATACATAGAGTTGAATCAAATTTCAATAAAAAAAATTCCTACCAATCCCCTTAGCAAACCTACAGAAGAAGTTATCCAAGCATTTCAAGTCAGATGGCTACAACAGATGCAAGATCATTAGTTTAACTCACTTTGTCTAATAGAAATAATAAACAAAAAAAAACAAGAGGTGGGCTATATTCTACGGACACCCTAGAATCTGACAACTAGATATAATATCAACATACTCAAATATGCACATCCTCGCAATAAATCTAACCATGCTAGACTGCTTCAGGAATATTTTCGGCGGATTGAAAGAGGCTGATTATACTTGCTTGTCATACCTTTCACCTGATAAGCAAGAATATAAGAGAGTTATGGTAAGCAAAACAAATAAACTAATAACATATAAGACACAAAATTGCCTGCAATTTATTTCAGCTTGAATTATCTATCATTTATTCTCTGTTACTTACTGATTAGACAGAATTATTTTAAGCCATACATCACAACTAATATTCGTGGGATAATAGATTTAAAAAGAAAATATATATTCATATACACATTCCAACACAATTAATAAGATTAGCAGGGGAGAACAACAGACTGAAATTTAAAAACCACATTAACCAAATGGGTTTTAAAAATCAAACCAACTGAATTGATAATTTCAGACAAACCGAACTGATCAAACCAGTAATTTTACCATCAGTTTCATTGGTTTTCGCTGGCCCACAGGGTTTTCAAAGAAAAAATAAAAAGATTGAAATCAAACCACTCACCCAAACCTACCCACTCTCATCCAAACTTACTCAAGCCATCCAAACCATCCACCCACAAGATTTGTTTGGATATAGACCCACAACACTGCTTGCACACACACAACATACAAAGCTACAACACAAACCTTTGCACACACACAGACCCTTCACACATAGAGCTGGCCCAATAATCCTTCATACATAGATCCACAACACAGCAATCCCTTAAATTCGCAAAATAACAACCAAGGTTCATACCAAATTGAACGCAACAATCCAAAAGCAAACTCACTGACTAATAAGATCACCAAGAGATAAAGTTGGGAGGACTAAGAAGAAATGCAAGGGGGTAAACAAGGAGAAATACAAGGGATAGAAAAAAGAGGGGAAGAGGTATATGGCATGTGAGAATGTTGACTTCTTGGAATTGTTGAGGCCCGGTGACAGTAGGAGTTGCTTAAGTTAAGGGTATCCTATTGAACGATTATGAAACTTTGATCAATTATTTGACAACTCGGGCTAACCAACAGAGACCAATGATTTAGAATATATGATTTTGATCCGTAAACAAATGTTTTAGAGTATGTTAAGTTGCCAGGGGTGGTTTCCTTTGGGTTCAGGCATAAGTTATTAGGTTTAGAAAATCAGGTGTGTATACATGGTCGATGTGGCCGGTTCGATGATTACGGTTTCAGAATTTTTAAAATCAAAACGAACACAAATGACAGAAGTTTTTATAAACTAAAACCAAACCAACCAGATTTGTATTTGGAAATCAAACTGACAAAACCAAAATTGGCTCTGTTAGTTTTTGCTCAGCCCTGATTAGCATCATTGACAAGAATCTTTGAAACATTTAAAACCAATGCAAATCAGATTTTTGGTATTTTTATTTTTCATCTAATTCAGGAGTTGAACAGATGCAGATGACAGCACTATTACTTGATGCAAGTTTTAGCTTATAACATAGAAAAACAATTTGCAATACCTTGCTCCCAGTTGACACACTTCCTGACATGATTGAGTAAAGTAGTTTGTAGTATCATCTCCCCTTTCCTACTTAACTTCCTTCAGCCCATCAAAAATCTCATAATCATCATATCCTATATGTTCACCAATGTTTTAGATCAATCATGGGAAAAGGCTACTTAAAATACATTTTTGGGGGTCAAGTATGTGATTTACCAGAAGAAAAGTCTTCAATTTCATCAGCCGAGGATCCTGATGGCATCGTGTTGGCAAAAGGGGGGACTAATGACATCCAATCCAAACTTTCTTTATCTTCCAAGCAAAGTTCATTTTGTGATATCCATTCTTCAACAGGATCATTGTTGTCAAATGATATGGGATCCACAAACAGTTTGCTTTTATTTTCATCAATCCTGCAACACAATGTACAAAATGGAAATGGAAAGTATCAGTTATTTCCACGATCAGAAACCGACTAAAGTCAACAGAAATAAACAGAGGGCGTTGAATTCAACTTACATTTGCCTAAGACGCAAATTATATTGAATAAAGACAAGATCTTTGAGCCTTTGACGCTCTAGGCAGTTTCTTGAGTCATAAATCTTCTCAAATGGAATATGATTAGGCTTAAACACAGTTGAACTGCAAGTTTGGCTCAGAATACGCTCAGCCAACCGTGACAAATTTGAGCATCCTACACCATATGCAGACCACCATTCCTCTAAAAGAACAATGAATGAATAAGGAAATCAGCTCAACATGCATGCACCATAAATCATGGCCAAAAAAGCTAGAAATTGAATTAATAGCATTATATAATTTTTGTGATGATATAGATATACATATTAGAGGCAACAAAAATATTGTCTCGCGGAGGCACTTTCTCTCTAGATCTAACTGCCAAATTTCAAACGTGGCCTAATAGATAAAAACTGTAAAATTATTAGTATTTAAATAAAGGCTCCTCACCAGGAGGCAGTCTCTCTCTAGATCTAACTGCCAACTTCCTTCCAAGATCTCCAGCAGCAGTCTTGTATAAATTTAATTCTTTGACAATCTTGTCTTGGACTTCTACATCAGGAACTAATTTTTCTATGCAGTCAAACATCTTCGACTGAATCTCACTATGCATTTCACCTTCAATGCTGTAAAAGAATTTGGGATTAAGGAAAAACCCTGCAGCATGAATAGGAAGAAGTCGTTGTTCCCACCTGCGATGAATAATATCCCAGTACAGCATATAATCCACTCTTTTAACAAGTTCTTTTTTAATAGTTTCTTTTGCCTGATATATAGCAGAGATAACATATCCCATTGCAGCCTTTTTTTCACTTCTTACAACTCCTAACAATCGCAATAGAGGATTTGTTAAGCGGATTATCCGAATGCAGGAAGACCAAAAAGACCGGTTACTTACAATATCCAATACTGCCAATCCCCCAGGCTGCTTTGAACATGGGCAATCTACCCACTCATGTGAGGTAACCATAGTTTGCAAATTTAATTTAAAATCAGTCATTCGTTTCAATGCAGTGAAGTCAGAGGCTGAGCGAGTTTCTCCCTGTTGTACAATGTCATTTCCAAGTGTGAACCTTCTCATCAGATTCAAAACCATGCTATTGTTATAAATAAATCTTGTGACAGATTTAGCCTGTTCAATAACTTCTTTTATCCATTCAATTTTTCCAAAATCCTCAAGTATCAAATCAATGCAATGAGTTGCACAAGGAGCCCAGTATAAAGAAGGAAAAGTATCCATCAAACTTCTCCCAGCAACAGCATAATGTTCAT
>CAODLS011487908.1:0-19096 GCA_948243855.1 Flueggea neowawraea
GAGCTTCTTAAATTAGAAGCTAGCTTCTCTGTGCGTTTGGTTAAAAGACTAGCCAACGGGGTTGCTCACGCTTTAGCTAAAGCACCATGTTCTGAGGCTTGTGCTATCGTTTTTCATAAATCTCCTTTGTATTTGGAGGAATCCTTGATGTATGATTTACTTTTCAATGAATAATATTGAGCTCCGAAGCATGAAGAGATCGCAGGAGGGGTGTCAACCTAGTTGGGATGTCTCCGGTGCGGTCACTGATTCTTGAGTCTCATGATTTAAAAAAAAACCCCACATTCCTAAGTATTTCCATCAAATTTGAAAACTTCTTCAATTTTGAATCCGAGCTTAAATTTGAGATTTTTTTTAAAAGAGTAAGAGTCTCTATCACGCCAATATAGTATTTAATGATAAAAATAAATTTTTTTGAGTGATCAGTGTCGTGTGAAAATGTTACACAGATTGCTCTATTTTCATAAGATAAAAAAAATATTTCTACTACATTCAAGTGAGATGCTAGTATTAATTCGAATATTAAAATTTTCAGGTTAAAGTTAACATTTTTTCTTGTTACATCCTTTTAAAAGGTTATTAATAAAATTTTAATATGTTTGTGAAGAAAAATTAGTCATTTTCTTTTACAAACATAATGTTAAAATATCAATATTTGATATGTACTAATTAAATAACTTTATATGAGATTTGGATAAAATATTTTTTGAAATTCATCAAACCAAATAGTAAATTTGTTAAATATCCATATTTTCCAAATTAATTTATTTGAAATATACACATTTTACAAAATTAATATATATATTTGTATCCATTTGGTTCTCCACTCTCAATTAGAGGTGGACATGGTCGGACCCAGGCTGGGTCACCCTCTAAAACTTCAGTTAGGTCAATTGAGCTGAAGGTCTGATCCAGACCCCCCATCCAAAAAGATGAGCCCTGTGGACCTTTTTTTTAAAAAAATATTTTTAGTTAAAAAATTAAAATTTTATATTTTTTTATTAAAATATAATTTAACATTTATTTTATTATATAAATTATATTTTAATAAATATTAAGCAACTCTTAAATTTATAATTGATATTATTTTTTTCTAATTTATAATATATAATATATTAAATTAATATTATTATACTATATATTATATACATAAAATATATAATTATATGACCAGTCTGGACCGGCCCACCAACCTCACCATAAGCTCAAATCTGGGCCTATTTTAAATTTTGGCCCAGGCTGGTCCTATTTTAGGGCCGGACTAGGCATTTTTCTCGATACTCTTCATTTGGGCTTCATATCTCTCTCTCCCGGTCTCTCTCTATGAATCTTTCTTACTAAATCATGATACAAAAACAAAAATCATCAAATGCAAAAGAAGTTTAGAGTTTAAGCTCCACTAGTAAGCTCACTTTTTTTGTCAAATTGTAAATATTCTGTTTTGAATTTGATAGTCTCTGAGTGAAATTTAAAGTGATTTTGATGCATTTGTCAATTGATCAAATTGTTAATTCTGAAGTTTCCAATCAAATTGTTGAGAAAATGGTTCATGACTGATTTGGTTATATTTTTTTTGTCTTAAAAACCCAATTTTATTTTTTCTAATAAAGATAATTTAATAATTTAAAATAAAATATGTAGATTTAATGTAGATATTAAGAATTTGATTTTTTTTTTCAAAAGAATTCGAAAATTTTAACGCTACATTAATTAATACTTTATATGCACGTTTTCTTTTTTAGAACAAAGATGGAATATATTATTAATACAATTAAAATAAAATCAAGATTATGAAGATATTAGGATAAACCGACCTTTACAAACCGACCTTTAACCCAACCAAATCAGGGTTTCTGTCTAGGAAATCAAAATTAAGGCTTCCATCCCCGTTTTCAAAAGCATCAGTCACGTTGCTATCTTTGTCCTGTGTTGCCTCGGAGTAAAAATTGAATGCCCAGTAACCTTCAATGGGTAATTAGAGCTTGATAAATGCGTACTGTTCATATGATTCTGAGACATAGATGGTGATTGTTGTCTGATGGCCAAGATTTCCTGAAATCCATCACAATTAGGGTTTTTTAAAAATTTCTACCGTTAAGTTCCTTGTCTTTGTTTTCTTATGGTAACCTCTGACTTGTTTTACTTTAAATAAGTTGTTCATGAAGAGATTTATGGTAACCTAGTGCCTCCTTTTTTTTTGTGGGTTACTAGTGCCTAAAATCGTAGTTTTGTAAGATCTGTTTTAGTCTTAGCCAATCAATTTTGAGTTTTCTGTGATTTCCAAATCAAAAGTGCGATTGTGATTTTTCTGTCGGAGCAAAAATTGATAGGGCACAGAGCTTAGATCATGCCACTCTTATCAGTTGTTCCCTTTGGTGCTGCCTTACTTTCTTGCAAAAGAAAAACAACGTCGGTGCCTTGATTAAGTTTTGCTACACTAGTGCTTAATGCACTACATCGATAGCCCGGTAATAGTGCTTAGTCCCTTGTCCGTTGTTGCCTTTCTTCGATTTGTTGCCTTATTTTTTCTGAGAAAGAAAAACAAAGCCGGTGCCTTAGTGCTTAGTGCACTACAAGTTCGTCCCTTATAAGTTGTTGCCTTATTTTCTTGAAAAAGAAAAACAACGCTACTGCCTTGATTAATAGTGCTTAACGCACTACAAGTTGGTCGCTTATAAATTATTTTCTTGAAAAAGAAAAGCAGAAGCTGGTGCCTCGATTAATAGTGCTTAATTCACTACAAGTTGGTCCCTTATTAAGCTGGTGCCTTGATTTAGTGCTTAATGCACAAGTTGGTCCCTTATAAGTTGTTGCCTTATTTTCTTTTTCAGCTGGTGCCTTGATTAATAGTGCTTAATGCACTTATAAGTTCTTTTTTTCTTGAAAAAGAAAACAACAAAGCTGGTGCGGTGATTAATAGTGCCAAAGGCACTACAAGCTGAGCCCTTATGCCGTATTTTCTTGAAGGAGAAAAACAACAAAGCTGGTGCCTCGATTAATAGTGCTTAGTGAATTACAAGTTGGTCTCTTATAAGTTGTGCTTATTTTCTTGAAAAGGAAAAACAACAAAGCTGGTGCCTCGCTTAATAGTGCGATGCTGGTGCCTTGATTAATACTGCTTAATGCACTGCAAGTTGTTTCCTTGTAAGTTCTTTTCTTGCAAAAGAAAAACAAAGCTGGTGGCTTGATTAATAGTGCTTAATGCACTGCAAGCTGGTCCCTTAGAAGTTGTTGCCTTGTTTTCTTTTTCAGCTGGTGCCTTGATTAATAGTGCTTAATGCACTACAAGTTGGTCCCTTAAAAAGTTGTTGCCTCATTTTTTTATGAAATTTAAAAATAAAGCTGGTGCCTCGATTAATAGTGCTTAGTACACTACAAGTTCGTCCCTTATAAGTTGTTGCCTTATTTTCGTAAAAAAGAAAAACAACGTTGCTGCCTTGATTAATAGTGCTTAACGCACTACAAGTTGGTCCCTTATAAATTATTTTCTTGAAAAAGAAAAATAGAAGCTGGTGCCTCGATTAATAGTGCTTAATGCACTACAAGTTGGTCCCTTATAAGCTGGTGCCTTGATTAATAATCCTTAATGCACAAATTCGTCCCTTATAAATTGTCGCCTTATTTTCTTTAAAAAGAAAAACAAAGCTGGTGGCCTTGATTAATAGTGCTTAATGAACTAAAGGTTGGTCCCTTATAAGTTGTTGCCTTATTTCTTTTTCAGCTAGTGCCTTGTTAATAGTGCTTAATGCACTTATAAGTTGTCTTTTTTTCTTGAAAAATAAATCAACAAAGCTGCTGCCGTGATTAATAGTGCTTAAGGCACTACAAGCTGAGCCCTTGTGCCGTATTTTCTTGAAAAAGAAAAACAACAAAGCTTGTGCCTCGATTAATAGTGCCTAGTGAACTACAAGTTGGTCCCTCATAAGTTGTTGCCTTATTTTCTTGAATGGAAAAATAATGCTGGTGCCTCGATTAATGGTGTTTAGTGCACTACAAGTTGGTCCCTTGTAAGTTGCCTTATTTTCTTGAAAAAGAAAAACAATGCTGGTGCCTTGATTAATAGTGCTTAAGGCCTCGATTAGTAATGCTTAGTGCACTACAAGTCTGTCCCTTATAAATTGTTGCCTTATTTTCTTGAAAAAGAAAAACAACGCTGGTGCCTTGATTAATAGTGCTTAATGCACTGCAGGTTGGTCCCTTATAAGTTGTTGCGTTATTTTCTTTTTCAGCTGGTGCCTTGATTAATAGTGCTTATTGCATCACAAACTGGTCGCTTACAAGTTCTTATTTTCTTTTTCGAGTAGTTGCTTGATTAATAGTGCTTAATGCACTACAAGCTGGTTCCTTATAAGTTGTTGTTGTATTTTCTTGAAGAAGAAAAACAATAAAGCTGGTGCCTTGTTGCCTTATTTACATTTTCAGCTGGTGCCTTGATTAATAGTGCTTAATGCACTACAAATTGGTCCCTTATAAGTTGTTGCCTTATTTTCGTAAAGCTGGGCCTCAATTAGTAGTGCTTAGAGTGCCTTGATTAATAGTGCTTAATGCACTACAGGTTGGTCCCTTATAAGTGGTTGCATTATTTTCTTTTTCACCTGGTGCCTTGATTAATAGTGCTTAATGCACTACAAGCTGGTCGCTTATAAATTGTCTTATTTTTCTTTTCCAAGTTGTTCCCTTATAACTTCTTTTCTTGCAAAAGAAAAACAAAGCTGGTGCCTTTGATCAATAGTGCTTAATGCACTACAAGTCGGTCCCTTATAAGTTGTTGCCTTATTTTCTTAAAGCGCTACAAGTTGGTCCCTTATAAGTTGTTGCCTTATTTTCGTGAAAAAGAAAAAGAAAGCTGATCTTTGATTAGTAGTGCTTAGTGCACTACAAGTTCGTTCCTTATAAATTGTTGCCTTATTTTCTTGAAAAAGAAAAACAACGCTGGTCCCTTGACTAATAGTGCTTAATGCACTATAGGTTGGTCCCTTATAAGTTGTTCTGTTATTTTCTTTTTCAGCTGATGCCTTGATTAATAGTGCTTAATGCACTACAAGCTGGTCGCTTATAAGTTGTCTTATTTTCTTGAAAAAGAAAAAAAACAAAGCTGGTGCCTTGATTAATAGTGTGCTTAATGCACTACAAGCCGGTCCCTTATATGTTGATGCGTATTTTCTTTAAAAAGGAAAACAACAAAGCTGGTGCCTTGATTAATGGTGTGCTTAGTGAACTACAAGTTGGTCCCTTATAAGTTGTTGACTTATTTTCTTGAAAAGGAAAAACAATGCTGGTGCCTTGATTTATTGTGCTTAGTGCACTACAATTTGGTCCCTTACAAGTTCTTGTCTTGTAAAAGAAAAACACAGCTGGTTGCCTTGATCAATAGTGCTTAATGCACTACAAGTTGGTCCCTGATAAGTTGTTGCCTTATTTTCTTTTTCAGGTGGTGCCTTGATTAATAGTGCTTAATGCAACTACAAGTTGGTCCCTTAAAGTGTTGTCTTATTTTCGTGAAATTTAAAAATTAAGCTGGTGGGTCAATTAGTAATGCTTAGTGCACTAGAAGTTCGTCCCTTATAAATTGTTGCCTTATTTTCTTGAAAAAGAAAAACAACGTTGGTGCCTTGATTAATAGTGCTTAATGCACTACCGGTTGGTCCTTTTAAAAGTTGCCTTAGTTTCGTGCAAAAGAAAAGCAACGTTGTTGCCTTGATTAATAGTGCTTAATGCACTACAATTTGGTCGCTTAATAAGTTGTTGCCCTTATTTTCGTGAAAAAGAAAAACAATGCTGGTGCCTTGGTTAAGTTTGCTGCACTGGTGCTTGGTTGCTTATGAGTTGTTGCCTTATTTTCTTGGAAAAGAAAAACGATGTTGGTGCCCTTGATTAAGTTTGCTGCAATAGTGCTTAATGCACTACATCGATAGCTCGGTAATAGTGCTTAATGCACTGCGGTTTGGTCCCTTATCAGTTGTTGCCTTTGATTGATTTGTTGCCTTGTTTTTCCTTCTCTTATCAGTTGTTGCCTTTCGTTTATTTGTTGCCTTATTTTTCTGAAAAAGAAAAACAAAATTGGTGCCTTGAGTAATAGTACTTATCGCAATGCAAGTTGGTCCCTTTTAAGTTGTTGCCTTAAGTCGATTTGCTAGCTAATTTTTCTGAAATGAAAAAAGAAAGTTGATGCCTTGGTTAAGTTTTCCCTAGACTAGTGCTTAATGCACTACATTGATAGCCCGGTAATAGTGCTAAATATAGATGACGATATCGTCTTAAATACGTTGGGAGGCTGATGTGTGTTGATAATCTCTTGATTGATGCACATAAAAAATGAAAAATATTTCTACCTTTTGTTTTATGGGCACTAGCAGTGGTGGATTTAAGACGATATCATCATCTATATTTAATTATCTCAAATAAATTAGTGCAATTAAAGTGTGTGTCAATCTTTTTGTTCCTTTGGTTTCTCAGTTTATGTTTCCCTTCCTATGTTGATTACTGGGACCGCATTTGTATGCATTTCATTGAAATTGTTGTTTGATGAGTATGGTTTTACACAAATTATTTATGATGATGCTGACATATATTGTGAAATCATCGTGCCTCGATCCTTGATTTATGTTATTGACTATTGGTTTAGTGGCTTACTGATGATGTGATAATCTGAGGTAAACGCTGTTGGTGGTTGATTTCATATGAGTTTCAGTTGTTTTTTTGTTTGTAATAATAACTTGTGGCATTTATCCAAGAACATGTGTTATGCTTGTTACACATCATAACTACTTGGATTTGTTTCCATCCCATATTTACATGTAGCATTTCACCAAAAAACATGCAAGTCTCTATCAATATGTTGATTACTAGAATTGCTGCCTCTTTTAGTTTCATCCAAATGGTTTTTTAATGTGAATGGTTTTATGCTGGTGATGGTTTATGATGATGACAGCGGAGGTCTCATGGTGCCCTCAGCCATTATGTAATGTTGTCTCGTGCTGGTTTGTTACTTACTAGTGATGTGATATGACTGAGAGGCAAACCATATTAGTTCTGGTTTTCATGTGATTTTTCAATTATTTTTCTTGTGTAAAAAATCATGCAGTATTTACCAAGAACATGAGGCATCGTGATTGCACTACATTCAAGTGGTAAACCTGTTGGTCGAAGTTAATCATTCAAGAGTTCTAAGACCACCTTGCACTACAGGTTTTCTTTCCTCTCCTCGAGCCATGTATGTGTTACTCCTCAGCTTCTTTGAATGGTGATTCATGTTTTATTGTTTGTTCTAAACTGGTAACTAGTTTTGCTTCTGTGTAGTTCTTGACTTTGTTGTGCTTTTTTTTTTTCCTTAGAGATAAGTTCGATCGTAGCTTGAGGTTTGTTTGTTGTACATGGATTTGTGTATTTGTTCGTTTTCCTTAGAATGGAATTGTGTTGTGTTTGTGTGATTTATTTGAGGTTGGATTAATTAAATTTATTCGGTAATCTATCTAGAAAGCTGGTGTTTGATAAAGAGAGCATCTGAAATCAGTTTTCTCAGTTATTCGAGAACAATGGAATGTGATTTCAGTAGATCTTAATACGTTGGTTGGCTGATGTGTCTGTTGATAATCTCTTGATTGATGCACATAAAATAAGAAAAAAGATTGCTACTTCCTGTTTAATGGGCACTAGCGGTGGTGGATTTAAGACGATTCCATCATCTATATTTAATTATCTCAAATAAATTAATACAATTAAAATACAATAAAGAATATGAAGATATTAGGATGAACCGACCAAAAAGACCACCGCCTTTACTCTTATTATATACCATCTTTGTTCTAAAAAAGATATTAGGAATGGCTTTCTACTGCCTCTTCCAACCCAACCAACAAATAATCAACAAATTAGGATTTAAACCTCCTTCATCTTCTTCTTCTTCTCTGTTTTTCAGCTCATCAAATGAGGGTTTTCTTCGTTTTGATTTAAACCACTTTCTTCTTCTTCATCTTCTTCTCCGTTTTTCAACTCATCAAATTAGGGTTTTCTTCGTTTTGATATTAACCACCTTCTTCTTCCTCTCTGTTTTTCAACTTATCAAATTAGGGTTTTGTTCGTTTTGATTTAAAGATTCGTTCTTTCTCTACCTGTATTTTAACCTGGTTTCTTCAGATTTCTGAGTGCGCTCTTGTTTTGACTGATCGAAACCTTTGTTTTCTGCAGCTTTCTCGTTCTAGGAAATCAAAATTACGGCTTCCATCCCCGTTGTCAAAAGCATCAGTCACGTTGCTATCTTTGTTTGTGTTGCCACTAAATGCCTACTGTTCATCTGATTCTCAGACATAAGATGGTGATTGTCGTGTTATGCCCAAGATTTCTTGAAATAGATCAATGCAAAGGTTTTTTAAAAGATTTCTTCTGTTCAATGCCTTGTCTTTGTTTCTTATGGTAGAGGCTTGTTTTACTTTAAATGAGCTGTTCATGAAGAGATTTATTGTAACCCAGATAGTGCCTCTTTTTTTTTTTTTGTGTTACTACTCCAGTACCTAAAATCGTAGTTTTCTAAGACGTGTTTTACCAGATCAATAGAAGGTTTCCTGTCCCTGATTCTTAACCAATCAATTTTGATTTTTCTGTGATTTTCAAGTCAAAAGCGCGATTGTGAGTTGTCTGCTAGAGTAAAAAATTGATAGGGCATAGAGCTCGGACCATGTGCCACTCTGGTGCTGCCTTATTTTCTTGAAAAAGAAAAACAAAGCTTGTGCCTTGATTAATAGTGCTTAATGCACTACAAGCTGGTCCCTTATGAGTTGTTGCCTTATTTTCTTGAGAAAGGAAAACAAAGCTAGTGCCTGATTAATGGTGCTTAATGCACTGCAAGCTGGTCCCTTATTGACTTGTTGCCTCATTTTCTTGAAAAAGAAAAACAAAGCTGGTGCCTTGATTAATGGTGCTTAATGCACTGCAAGCTTGTCCCTTACAAGTTGTTGCCTTATTTTCCTGAAAAAGAAAAACAAAGCTGGTGCCTTGATTACTAGTGCTTAATGCACTGTAAGCTGGCCCCTTATTATTTTCTTGAAAAGAAAAACAACAAAGCTGAATTAATAGTGCTTAATGCACTGCAAGCTGGCCCCTTATTAAGTTGTTGCCTTTATTTTCTTGAAAAAGAAAAACAACAAAGCTGGTGCCTTGATTAATAGTGCTTAATGCACTACAAGCTTGTCCCTTATGAGTTGTTGCTTTATTTTCATGAAAAAGAAAAACAAAAGCTGGTGCCTTGATTTATTGTGTTTAATGCACTACAAGGTGGTCCCCTATAAGTTGTTGCCTTTCTTTCTTGGAAAAGAAAAACAAAGCTCGTGCCTTCATTAATAGTGCTTAATGCATACAAGCTGGTCCCTTATGGGTTGTTGCCTTATTTTCTTGAAAAAGGAAAACAAAGCTGGTGCCTGATTAATGGTGCTTAATGCACTGCAAGCTGGTCCCTTATGAGTGTTGCCTTATTTTCTTGAAAAAGAAAAAACAAAGCTGGTGCCTGATTATTAGTGCTTAATGCACTGCAAGCAAGCTGGTCCCTTATAAGAAGTTGCCTTATTTTCTTGAAAAAGAAAAACAAAGCTGGTGCCTGATTAATAGTGCTTAATGCATTTCAAGCTTGTCCCTTACGAGTTGTTGCCTTATTTTCTTGAAAAAGAAAAACAAAGCTCATGCACTGTTTATAGTGCTTAATGCACTGCAAGCTGGTCCCTTATGAGTTGTTGCCTGATTTTCTTGAAAAAGAATAACAAAACTCGTGCCTTGATTAAGTTTGCTCCACTAATGCGTAATGCACTACATCGATAGCCCGGTAATAGTGCTTAATGCACTACAATTTGGTCCTTTATCAGTTGTTGCCTTTCATCAATTTGTTGCCTTATTTTTTTTTAAAAAAAAAGGCCGGTGCCTTGCTTGTCCCTTATAAGTTGTTGCGTTCAGTCGATTTGCTGCCTTATTTTTCTGAAAAGAAAAAAGAAAGTTGGTGCCCTGATAAAGTTCGTTAGACTAGGGCTTAATTGCACTACATCCATAGCCCGATAATAGTGCTTAATGCAGGACAATTTGGTCCCTTATCAGTTGTTGCCTTTCGTCGATTTGCTGCCTCATTTTTCTGAAAAAGGAAAAAGAAAAACAAAGCTGGTGCCTTGATTAAGTTCGTTATACTGGTGCATAATGCACTACATCATAACCCGTTAATAGTGCTTAATGCACTACAAGTTGGTCCCTTATAAGTTGTTGCCTTCAGTCTTTTTTTTTAGGCATATTATTCTGAAAAAGAAAACTGGTGCCTTGATTAAGTTCGCTATACTAGTGCTTAATGCACTACATCGACAACCCGGCAGTAGAGCTTATTGCACTACAAGTTGGTTCCTTATAAGTCGTTGCCTTTGGTCGATTTGCTGCCTTATTTTTCTGAAAATGAAAATAACAAATCTTGGCCTTGATTAAGTTCACTATACTAGTGCTTAATGCACAGCATCGATACCCCAGTAGTAGTGCTTTATGCACTTCAAGTTGGTCCCTCATCAGTTGTTGCCTTTGTTCGCTTTGCCGCCTTATACTTTTGAAAAGGAAAAACAATGCTGGTGCTTGATTAAGTTCGCTATGCCAGTGGTTTGTGCACTGCTTTGATGGGCCCAGCAATAGTTCTTAATGCACTATAATTTGGTACTGCATCAGTTGTTGCCTTTGTTCTACTTGCTGCCTCATTTTCTTGAAGAAGAAAAAATTGGTTCCTTCTTTATGTTTGCTGTACTAATGCACTACAAGTTGGTCCCTTATCAGTTGTTGCCTTTGCTTGATTTGTTGAAAAGGAAAAACCAAGCGGGTGCCTTGATTAAGTTTGCTATAATAATGCAGTAAATCGGTAGCCCGGTAATAGTGCTTAATGGCACTACAACTTAGTCCCTTATCAGCTGTTGCTTCTGGTCAATTTGCTGCCTTCTTTTACTTAAAATAAAAAAGAAAGCTGGTGCCTCGAATAAGTACGCTATAGTAGTGCTTAATGCACTACATTGATAGCCCACTAATAGTGCTTTTAATGCACGAGAATTTTCTCCCTTATTAGTTGTTGCCTTATTTTTATGAAAAAGAAAAGCATAGCTGGGGCCTTGATTAAGTTGGTTATGCTAGTGCTTAATGCACTACATTAATAACCCTGCAATAGTGCTTAATGCACTACAAGCTGGTCCCTTGTAAGTTGTTGCCTTAGGTCGATTTGCTGCCTTATTTTTTTTAAAAAGAAAAACAAATCTGGTGCCTTGTTTAAGTTTGCTATACTAGTGATTAATGGACTTCATAGATAGCCCTGTAATAACGCGCTTAATGCACTATAATTTGGTCCCTTAAATCAGTTGTTGCCTTTGGTCGACTTGCTGCCTTATTTTTTTTGCTGCCTTATCAGTTGGTCTCTTATGCATTTCATTGAAATTGTTGTTTGATGAGTGTGGTTTTATACAAATTATTTATGATGATGCTGACATTTATTGTTAATCTATGTGCCCCGGTCCTTGATTTATGTTATTGACTATTGGTTTAGTAGCTTATTGATGATGCGATAATCTGAGGTAACCGCTGTTGGTGGTTGATTTCATCTGAGTTTCGGTTGTTTTTTGTGTGTAATAATAACTTGTGGCATTTATCCAAGAACATGTGTTATGCTTGTTACACATCATAACTACTTTGATTTGGTTCCGTCCCATATTTACATGTAGCATTTTACCAAAAACATGCAAGTCTCTATCGATATGTTGATTACTAGAATTGCTCCCTCTTTCAGTTCATCCAAATGGTTTTTCAATGTGAACGGTTTTATGCTGGTGATGGTTTATGATGATGACAGCTGAGGTCTCATGGTGCCTCAGCCCTTAAAAGTAATGTTGTCTGCTGCTGGTTTGTTACTAGTGATGTGATATGACTGAGGCAAACCATATTGGTTTTCATGTAAATTTTCAATATTTTTTTGTGTAAAATCTGATGTAGCATGTACCAGGAACATGAGGCATCTTGATGGCACTAAGTGTTAAACCTGTTGGTGGAAGTTGATCATTCAAGAGTTCTAAGACCACCTTGCACTGCAGGTTTTCTTTCTTCCTCTCGAGCCTGCTATGTGTTACTCCTCTGCTTCTTTGAATGGTGATTCATCTTTTATTGTTTTTTCTAAACTGGTAACTAATTTTGCTTCTGTCTGGTTCTTAACTTCGTTGTGCATTTTTTTTAGAGATAAGATCGTAGCTTGAGGTTTGTGTTGTACATGGATTTGTGTATTCATGTTCATGTTGCTTAAAATTGAATTGTGTTTTGTTTGCGTGATTGATTTGAGGTTGGATCAATTAAATTTATTCGTTAATCTATCTAGAAAGCTGGTGTTTGATGAAGAGACCTTCGGAAATCAGTTGTCTTAGTTTGAGAGAGATGATTCGGTAATCTATCTAGAAAGCTGGTGTTTGATAAAGAGAGCATCTGAAATCAGTTTTCTCAGTTTGAGAAAGAATGATTATTCGAGAACAATGGAATGCAATTTCAGTAGATATTAGAGTAAAATCGTTCACATCTTCAACTGATTATATATACAGAAAATGTAGTATCTGAAGTTTAAGGACAGCTGCTTCAGCTTGTGTAGTTGAATCCCCCCTTCTTTAAACACAGCTGATTCAGGTTCACTTTCTCCACTTCAGTAGCCGTTTCTGTACTCTCTCTGAACATTGTAATTGGATTCCCTGCTTCAGAGTTGGCCATTTCAGGTTCCTCTGCAAATTTTTCTGCTTCAGCTACTTCTAAGGGCAGTTCATTATTTTTAGCTGAATCCCCCTCCTTTAACCTCTTCAGGTTGAATTTCTTTGTTGTCCAATGCTTCAGGTTTTGTAGCCAATGCTCCTTCAAGTATAGAGGTGTTTCAGGTTCGGTTGTTGCTTTATACTTTTCGATAGCTTCTTTTTGATGATCCTTCTTCAACTTCTTTCACCGAGTTCTCTTCTTCAGAGATTGCCACTTCAGGTTTAACAGTTGCACCGTCACCTTGGCTGCTGCTTTTGATCTCACTTCAGTTTTCGTTGCTGAATTCCCTTCTTTAGACAATTGCCTATTCAGCTTTCCTTTATTTGCAGAGTTTCATTTGAGATAATCCACTTCAAGTTCTGGATTGTCCGTTTGAACAGTTTCTTCAGAGCATTCTTCAGCTTTAGTAGCTACATCCTCCTCCATCAAGCTCAATTTCTGATTTCTCCATTTAAACTGCTGCTTTAATAAATAAATAAAAAAAACTGCTTCTTTTGAGCTTGCTTCAGACTTTGTAGTAGCCAAGCCACCACCTTCGGAGGTAGTTTCTTTCTCCGGTTTGTCTGCATCTCCCTTTATCAGCTTCCTCTAGCATCTCTCTTTAGAACTTGAATCAAACTTTATGTTTGCATCCTAACAGACAGAGAATCTTGTAGATCAGGATTTTCTCTCTATGATCTCTTCTTTATTTTCAGACTTGAAGAACGAGATTTCAGGGAGGCTGTCAGTGCATGCAGTTTGAAGAACGATTTAAGAACAATCAACTCAGATGCTTTTGCCTCCTCAGAGCTACTCTCTTCTATTGTTTCTATGGGCTTCTGATTTTGATTCTTCAACCTGGAAAATGCATGGATCTTTAGTGAAGCAACTAGCAAGTGGTAACTACAATAGAATGTAGAAGCAATTGGGATTGCCTCTACTTTCCATTCCGTCCTATTGCGCTCTTTTCCTTCTCTTTAGAGTCGTCTTTATCTGTTTCTCTTGTGAGGTCCTTGGCTTTCTTCTCAATTGCATTGCCTTCCATTGTCACTTCTTTTCCCGAGTTATCACCCTTCTCAGCTGTATGAATGGTCTTTTTTACCTATGAGAGTAGACATGATTTGGATTTAGTACATATAATGAAACGCATATGAGGTCTCCAAAATGGAAACTGAGAATGCATAGAAGTCTTCAACAGCATGTCTGAAGCACTAGCTTTGAGGTTTTATGTCCACCTAAGTTGAAATTATCTGGTTTACCTCTTTGCTTTGATCACAGAAATCATCATTTTATCTTTCATTTATTTCTCTCCACCAACCTCACCGGACTGTTTCTTCAATTTGTTTTCTGTTATGGATGCATTTGCTGGACAGCATTATTCTAAAAAGGGTCTTATTAATTAGGAGAGCTCTTATTTTGTCAAATTGTCATTTTGTTAAGGAGTATGTAGGCAGGTTTGTTTCCAATCTTTTATATCATTAGAAGTCATTGTGCTATTAGGATTCTATGCTAGTTCTTATTTTTTATTTAGAGAGAGTTGCAATTCTTTGCACCTGTTTATAGTGCTGTATTCTATTAACTAAACATCAACACTTCATTTTTTATTAGAAGTTTCAGTGGAGGGAACTCTCTCAAAGACGAGTAACTTCTAGCATCATAGGTCCTAAGAAGGGTTCGAATCACCAAGGAAACTAATGTCCAAACCCGTGAGTTGGATCCTATGCGGAAGTTCTTAACAAGTTGATACCAGAGAAGGCTGTCATGGGCGACTCAGACGATCAAATTTTAGCCAACTGGCTGGAAGCCTTCATGGAATAAATGACTGTAAGGTAACGTGTGGTGGAGGAACAGATGGTTGCGCTTTGAGTTCGTGATTCTGGCAAGGTCGGCAGCCGAGAGAATTCGGAAGGGTAGAGCAGCAAGAATGACGGTGAAGATGGAAGTATAGAAGAGAAGATTGGAGACCAATTTGGCAAGACAATGTTGCCGCGACATTCCAAGATGGTGTTTCCCACGTATACCCAACCTGTGATCTCAGCACCGACGAGATCTCATATATATATATATATATATATATAATTTTATTATAATGATGTTTAAGTTCTTAAACTTAATAAAATAAATAATTAAATTTTTAGTTTGATCATAACTTATCCGTCTGTTCAACTTTCGTGACGTTAATGTTGCCGAGTGAAAGTAATCCTGGTCACTGTACATTATGATGGGATAGAGGACCTTCTTCAATGGCGAAAGCTTGGTGAATTTTTTTTTGTTAACCAGATTCCATAGGAGGATAAGATAAGGTCGGCCTGACAACATTCTATCTCTCGGGAAAAGCTTAGTTGTGGTTTGATGTTGGATGTCAATCCAGTAAAGAAAAACCGTTCAAAAAAGTAACTGAATATAGTCGCAAATATGGTCGATCCACAGAAAATAAATTGAGTAAAGATTGTATTCGCAGAGACCATAAAATAAATTCAGTTGCAGAAAATAAATAAAGTATCGAAAATATAACAAAATTCAAAAGAACGTGACAATTTAAATAGTGGAAACTCAATTATGATAAAAGTCTAATCAAGATATTTTTCTATTTAATCCAATAAATTGATTGACATTACAAAGAGTTGTTGAGTATTAGAATAGATGAGGTTATAGTATTGGTGAAGCATTCAAATAACTGATTCTTTCTCATCTCTTTGGTAGCTTTGGGATGTTTTGTAGATTATTAATCTACTAACTAAACAATTCGCGCAATAAATTGATTGACACTATAAATAATTGTTGAGTATTGGAATAGACAGGGTTATAATATCGGTGACACATTCAAACGACTGATCATTTCTCATCTCTTTGGTAACTTTGGGATGCTCTGCAGTCTATTATCTACCAACTAAACAATCCTTGAGAAACATTGTGGCAAGATTTAATCTAATGGAAACAATAAGAATCAAAGAGACTTGTCTTAGTCAACGAAATCGAAAATACCGTGAATAATTTAAATTAAATTATTCAATTTTATAACAAGATACAATGTGCAATCACAAACATATAAGTTATATATGCCAAAATTATTAAAAAAAAGTCTTATCAATCCTAACTAGCAGTATATTATTTCGTCAATCAACTGTCGAATTGAACAATCAAAACAACAATAATAACAACAAATCAAGCATATGAATTAAATAAATATTCAAACAAACACAATAAGAAAAAACTGAGTGTAACCGAGCCGAGTTGAGCGAGCTTGAAGGTGTGCAAGGCTCGGCTCTACCAGCTCGAGCTCTTTTTGGAGTTCAAAATCTTATTTAAATTCGGCCCGTCACAGGATTTGCAAGTTCACGAACTTTTTGAGCTCGGCTAAATGAAGGCTCAATAAAATCGCAAACAAGCTTTGCTTGTTTAAACTTAGCAAATGTTTTAAAAAGAATACAATCAAGTTTAGTTGTCGTTCAATAAATTCATGTTGAATTTGTAGTTGAACTAAGAGCAATTAGAAATTTTACAAGTTCAACCCAATAATAGATCATCTGTGAATATACTTGTATTTTTATAGATACAGTTAATTAATGTAAGTTTGCACTTTTGTTAAATTGGTCTAAATATTGAAATACTATTCCAAATAGAAGTATAATTTTTTTATAATTTAGTTTAAACTTGAATTAAAAAACAAGATCTTACAATGAACTTGTCCATGAGTTTGTTCATGAATACACAAACGA
Source organism: Flueggea neowawraea (assembly GCA_948243855.1). NCBI lineage: Eukaryota > Viridiplantae > Streptophyta > Magnoliopsida > Malpighiales > Phyllanthaceae > Flueggea > Flueggea neowawraea. The sequence goes on from CAODLS011487908.1 coordinate 16,476, forward strand.
GTTTATTAACCCCCTCTATGTTTTTTTTGATGTAGTAATAAAATATTAATAAATAAAATAAAAAATAGTAGAGAGAATTTGAATTAAATAATATATTTTGGTTCTTTAAAAATAGAAAAAAATTAATTTGTATTCAATAAAAATGACTAGTTAAAGTCACTATTTATATTATTTTTAGAGATAAAAAATAAGATAAAGAAAGAATTGTAGATATTTTTTATGCATAATTTTTTATTATAAAGAACAATAATAAATTAAAGAGAATATTGAAGATGTTTTAATATATTGAATATTTTTTATGCATAGTTTTTTATTATAAAAAATAATAATAAATTAAAGAGAACATTAAAGATACTCTAATGTATATAACCTTAATATTTATTAATGAGATAAATTTCAAAGTATATGGCTGTAAATCAAAGTTAGAATTCCAAATGCCTTATCTTCCCAAAAAAAGAAGAAGAAGAAGAAAAAGAAGAAGAAGAAGAAGAAGATAGAAATATTTGTTTCCATGACAACCGTAGTTTTCCACGAATGTTTGTACTTGAGCCGTACAAATCCAAGTCATGATTTGTTTGGTTGACAAGGATAAAAGGGCTAATTACGCAATATTTCGTCATATAAAAGAGCATCAAACACTATTTTCTTGATTTTTGTATTTTAATTAGAGAAATGCTACATTTCATAGTTCAACTGTGGGACATATAATAGAGACATATTAGAAAAATAGAAAAAGAGCGGCTTATGAGATTAGGTATTACTTTGCGTTAAAAGTGAGTTTTAAAAGCATCTTGATGTTTTCCACTGCTTTCAAATTCTACTGAGACTCTATCGAATCATTGATTAACTAATGATTCGGGATGAGTTTTGCCATTTAACTTTGTTCGTTTTGTAGGTCGTTTACTTTTGTAGAGACATTAAGGCTCGAAAATGTTTCTCTCCAGAAAAATTTATTGATCGAGGCAACAAGAAGAACTATAATATGGTATGATATAAACAACATTGATCTTCTGCTGATAAGCTACTCCATATCATACTATATGGAGGCTGCAAATTTTGATGAGACGCATCTTTAATTAACGAGGCTCCACATCCACTCTACTTCGTGAGCAGAAATTTCATGGAACTTATAATGTAATCTTCAACTACAATAATTTAGAATAAGACTTCTCACAACCTCGTTTTCAAAGAAGAAAATAAGAACCACTTTGTGGAATGATTGCTTCCGTATTGGTAATAAAATTGCAGGTCGCTATTGTCACTTTATACAAAGAAATTAGGAAACAAGCAAGTAGAAACCATTAATCCAATCATAAACTCCCAATGTATCCACGAAAGAGACTCGAAAAAAATAATTTTCAAAAAGAAAGGATATTGAAATTGGATGTGTTTGGAATTGATTAGCTCAATTGACTTACTATTATTTTTATATATAATAATTGAATTAAGAATATTAAAATATGTCCGCAAGGCAAGACAAAAGTAATCTTCCAGGATGAAACCTTTACTAACATTTTTAATCTTTTGACTTCAAACTTTACACTTCTTATATTAAAGTCTAATCCGTTGTTTTACAATATAGTCAGGCGCCGCCGGCCGTCATGTTTTATACGTGTGGATTTTTTTAGTATGGAAATTATGCTTTGTAAGCTTTATAGTATCCGTATTATTTGTCTTCGAAAAATCATGATTGTCACTTGTTTGTTTAAACTACCATTTTTTAGATAGTCATTTTTTAGTGTTTTTTTTCATTCTATCAATAAGTTGCGAAGGTTTACAGAATAAACAAATATAATTAATGAATAATTAAGCAGTGAGATAGAATCAGCTAGATATTCTAGGAAACGAGTTGTTACTAGTCACTACAATCCCCGATCTGAAAAGTGATATAAACGTGGAATGTATCAATAACCCAAAAATCACAAGAAAGATAACCTACGGTACAAAGAAAAAAAATATCTTCTATTTCTTCTTTGAGGCCAATGACAAAATTTTAGAAGGAAAGGGAGTTGTTTTATGTGTTTTTTCTGTAAAACACTATCTCAATAGTTTTATATTAAGGGTTTTGTCGGTTCTTATGTACTGACAGGGAATTGAGCTTTCTTAAATCAATTAGAAGCTCATTTTCAAACTCTTGCAGTAAAGAATTAACTAAAAATCATTTGGTGCTTAATCCAATTGCATGTTCAAACTAATTTAAGTTTGGGTTCCACCTATTATTCGATACCTATTTTTTGACAATTTGCAAAGTTAAAATACTACTAATTTTTAATTTAAATAAAACAATGCCGACTCTTTTTAATACAAGTCGAAAAGAGTATGATTTGAAAAATTATAAAATTAAATACATGTAATTAATAAAACTACCACTTTTTAATTTTCATGCAAAGACATTCCGATCAAGTAAAACAGTTAGAGATGTTTAATATGTTTTTCTGATATTTCTTTTATGCTATAATATGTTATTCTTTAATGGGAGTTCTTTCAGTTAATTACTAGGTTGAATTTATTTATTTATTTGCCAAAACAAATTACCTAGTAGTATTTATTTAACGACCTCTTAGATTAAACAAATAATCTTGGGTTTTTAGGATATACATATATTGACACAAGGTTAAGAT
>CAODLS011487978.1:0-16481 GCA_948243855.1 Flueggea neowawraea
ATCACCACTGCATGAAAGTTACTTTGTGACAACGATCCATGAAGTGCTTTCATACGGGCCAGTCCAATACATGTTCCCCAACATGCATCTATGTTCTAAGTTGATATCTCATATCCATAATCAGTAAAACGTGATTATCCACTTAACAACATACTAATCTTTGATTCATTATCATTCACATGATAATGATCGATTAGGGACATTTAGAATAGTATTCATTTTATCTCTATGGTTTTACTATCAAGTCACGTACTTGATGGCACAAAGAAATAATAAACTATTCATGGAGTTTTATCTTCATAAAACAATATTTCATAAAAATGAAATGCCTCTTTATTATTAAATAAACCGAAATAACAATGTTTACATGATTGGGCTAGGGCATAAAACTAACAGTTGCGGTCAATGCCCTTTCGATCGGGCCTCGTTTGTATGATTTGTTAGAGGCTCCACAACGGGTTTCTGTGGGATTTGTTTTTGTTATTGTCTATGTTATTTCAAATGCTTTTAATTTGAAATTATTTTTGCAATTGATATTATATATATTTTGTTTTTCTAAATGATGTTTAAACCTTTATTGGGTTTTATTATTTTATTAAATATGATTTGGGTAATAGTTTTGCATATTGAGGCTTGTACAAGATGAGTCAGACTCCCATAGAAAGTTCGCGTCGTACGCCGATCATGGTCCCGGGAATGGGTCGTGCAACTAGGGTTTTGAAACCCTAGCCATCGCTGCCTCCAGCAGGAATCCACTAGCACTCTACACAAATAAATGCAAAAAAGAAGTTGCATTGTCTAGCATGCAACAAAAGAAGTAAGACCATTTTCACATATGTGCGGCCCAGTTCGTAATTTATGAATTTACGCTTTTGACTTTCAATATTTGAACAAAAATTTCAAAAAGCTAACTTTATAAATTACAAATTAATGGACTTATTTGACGCTTGTTTAAAACTTATTTAGAAATTGTTCATTGTATATTAAAGATATCAACAACATATAAATAAAATTCAAACATTATATAAACAGCATATAAACAATAAGCTTTGAATTTAAAAATAACATATAAACAATATATAAATAAGAAATCAACAACATATAGAACAAAATATAAACAAAAGATATCAACAACATATAAACAACATATAAATAAAACGCTTTGAATTTGAAAATACGAAAAAACATTGACAACATACCAACAACATATAAACAAGACGCAATTAATTTAAAAATACATAACCATGAATTTGAAAAGTCACGTTTGTATGAAAGAAGTATTGAAAATTGTATCTGTAATAAACATATTATGTCTATACGGAAGAAATGTTACAAACTTTTTTGGGTGAATTGCGTAATTACCACAAAGAACTAGGACCCTCTTATATGGGTATAATCTATACTTTTAATTGAGTTAATTATCTCAGGTGCCCCTTGAAAAGTTTTGATTTGTAATAATATACCCATAGTTTCTATGTTATAATAATAGAATCTTTAAATTTTAATTTATAAGAATGTTATTTTCAAAACTATGGAAATTAAATATGTCACATTAATTTCAATGGAGACCCTTATGGAGATCTCCAATGTAGACCCTTGAAGATCACTAGTGAAGACCTATGGAAACTTCCAATGGAAATCCTTAAAGACCATTGTAGACTTCCAATGGAGATCGCTAGAGACTATTAGAGACTTCCAGTGAAGATCTCTAGATATCTTAAAAATCTATGAAGACCTCTAGTGGAAACCCTTAGAGACCAAGACCTCCAGTGGAGACCTCTTTAAGCTACTGAAGATCTGAAGTGCAAACCCCTGTAGACCAAACCTCTAATGGAGACCCCGAAAATAACATGTTTACAAATCAATTTCTCTAATTTGATATTTTTACAAATTAATTTTTAAAATGATATTTTTAAAAATTAATTTTCTATATTATTATAAAAGTGCGATACTCTCTTTGAAATTCTGAAGTGATGTTACCATGTTAACAGTATTCGTGGCCTCAATTCTTAAATCGCAACAATATTGGGCCAGACTTGAAAACAGTCTACCCACTGCGTTAGCCACTGAGCCCACATGTATCTAAACGCGGCTTCATAGCCCGACATATGGGTACAGAAGCCCAACTTTGAACGACACCGTTCATTACTGGAGTGCTCTTATCAACAAAACCCTAGTAATTCTCCCCTGCTGATCACAGCTCCTGTTTTACAAATCTCAGCTCCAATCTCGCCTTACAACCTCTCTATTTCTGCAGGGGCCTTACTACTCACGCCGCCGCATCGCTAGAGCATACCGTTCCAGATTTCACAAAAGTAATCATCTTTTGCACTTTAAATTCGTAGAAGCTTCTTTGTTTCTACTTTTCGATTTCAACTGCTTAAGGGTTTTTTTGTCGGATTACTAATTTAAGATTGCTTCTTTGATATAGCGATGTCGGTTACATTCTACGACCTTACCTCTGCTTCTGGGCTCAAGAAGCTAGACGAGTACCTTCTTACCCGCAGTTACATCACTGGGTATGTTTTCAGTTGTCCATTTTTTTTTGTTTCAGCTGTGTCGTTTAATGGATCTTACAATTTGGTTAACTTTGTTTCAGGTACCAAGCTTCAAAAGATGATCTTGCTGTGTATGCAGCTCTTTCTAAGGCTCCATCTTCGGATTACGTGAATGTGTCCAGATGGTACGCTCACATTGATGCCCTTTTGAGGATTTCGTAAGTATTCGTTTTTGCTCAATTGAGTTAATTGCTTAGATTTTTTTGGGTAGTATGATGTGGCAAGTACAGGACTTGATTGTGCTTTTGTATTTTTGGTTATTGTTTCAGTGGTGTTTCTGGTGAGGGATGTGGAGTTGTCGTTGAGGGTTCTGCTCCTATCACTGATGAGGCTGTTGCCACTCCTCCCACCAGTGACTCTAAGGTAAATAATCTTTTCCCTGTCTTGCTTGTTTATTATAATTTGAATAGGAAGTCTGTCGTGTCATCGTGTTATTATTATTATTATTATTATTTATCACTGGATTGTCCTCTTATTCTTTTTTGCCTATCCGTTACTGATGTGTAAATAAATATGGTCTTCAGGCTTCTGCCGATGACGACGATGACGATGTGGATTTGTTCGGTGAGGAAACTGAAGAGGAAAAGAAGGCTGCTGAAGAACGCGCTGCTGCTGTCAAGGCAGCTGGCAAGAAGAAAGAATGTAAGCTATCTTGTTCTTTTTTGTTGGTCAGTGCAGCAGGAGTTCAACTTTCTCTTTTTCTTTATAAGGAATCAGAAAGTTAATCTGATACTGGGTGTAATATTTGTAGGTACTGGGTGTATTATTTGTATTGCATAGTTTTGATTCGTCTCCTAATCTTAATGATACTGTGTTAATTTCTTAATTTTATTGAAGCTTTCTCGAAAATGCAGTTGAACTTGTATTTTATATTTTCTTTTTGGTTCCCAGCTGGTAAGTCATCTGTGCTTTTGGATGTTAAGCCATGGGATGATGAGACAGACATGAAAAAGCTTGAGGAAGCAGTTAGAGGCGTGGAGATGCCAGGGCTTCTATGGGGAGCATGTAAGTTCTGTACTCAGGCTACCTTTCTAACAATTGTATAGAAAAACGACATTTGCTTTCATTACTTTCAGACCATATCTGTAGAAGTGGTGGTAGTTCTTCAGATCTCAGGAATACATTAATGTCCAAGTCTTTTTCTTGACTTTGTGTTTAAGGCTATAAAACTTTTTATTTATCATGGAATTTTTAGGTGCTAGTCATTGTGTGTCTTTTCTTTGCAAATTCATCAGTGTCAAATTGCAACGTGTAGAAGAACAAGAGAAGTTCTAAAATCTTGAAATTTATTTGTATTGTTAATTTGTTGATTTTTGGTTGCAGCCAAGCTTGCACCTGTAGGGTATGGTATTAAGAAAATGCAGATAATGCTTACCATTGTTGATGACCTGGTTTCTGTGGACAACCTGATTGAGGAACATCTTACCGTTGAACCAATTAATGAGTGGGTTCAGAGTTGCGACATTGTGGCCTTCAACAAAATATGTAAGTATTCATAAAATTTTTCTCGTGATTTAGACACTATGCTAAGATTTCAGGCTGGAATTTAAATCTGTTTATTATAAAATTCTATAATTTATGATTTTCCTGTTTTATTTTTGTTTCTCAGAAATGAAGGTTTATGCTTCGCTGGCTTAGTGTGGTTTTCTGCAAGTGAAGGTTTTTTCGAAATCTTTTCGTTCGTATGTGTCTTCTGCCAAGACAATTATATAATTGATACTCCTTTCTATTTCTATTAATCGGATCTTGAATGTAGTTTCTTTTTCCGAATGAGGTGGTGGTCATCTTTGTTGGGTCTTTTTTTCTTACCAAGTCTTGAATTTCTTTTCTTGTATTTTGTTTCGCATACATTTTTTTTTTTACGGAACAACTGTTATGAAAGTAATTGCGGGAAGCACCAAAATTATAAAACATGAGTCGTGTTGGACACTGTCCTAAATTGAGAGAGATGTGTACTTTGCAACTGAAGTGAGGCTGTATTTATATAGGCAATATTTTGAACGTTGATGGCAGAAAAAGAGAAGGGAATTGACTGTGAATTAGGGAGAAAATCTGGGATATGAATGAAGACTAAGTCACAAAAACATGATTTGGAATGTCAGGTTAAGAAACAGTTAAAAAAACGTGTTTTCCATTATTTTACACAATATGTGGGATTAATTTTTGAGGTGGAAAAAATAAAATGGGTCAGGCTTTGCGGGCAGGAGAGATTTTTAGCCCATTTCCTTTTTGAGTCCCACTCATATGCCCGAGAATTTTAGTTATTTTCTTCTTTCCAAGTCCATTTAATATTCTTCAATATAAACACTACATTCACCTCTCAATTAAGCAATGTGAGATTTTGCAATACTCATTAAGGCCTTTAACTCACAACAACAACCACAGTATTAGCGTAAGATCGGTTGGTTCCTAACTTTCAAGATATACAAGCAATGAAGTGTTCCATTCTGTAATATGGTGATTCCAACCGTTGAGAATCTCCGGTTAAATGAATGCTGCTGCGGGTTTAGACGTTTAAGCCAAAAATTTTATTATCTGGCCTTTTCAAGAATTCTCGTTTGTCTCGCTTCTTTATCTTGTAGTATATTTCTGCCGCAATGGCATTCAAAAACCCTTATAAGAGTAACGAATGCTTGTTTAATGTTTACCATCTTCCCGCATGTGCTTTCTCTTCTGCATTACCCTATTATCCATCTCTTTTAGCTCTGACCGCTAATCACACAACTCACTCGTGAACCTGTTGATTTTGAATAGACTTAATTGTCAAATGCCAAAAAAATTGACAATAATGAAAAGGGGAAACTATTATATATGATTTGTCGAAATGGTTGCCCACTGTATTAAAAAAAAATCACAAGCTCACTAAATCCCCGCAGCAATCACGCATACAACTTTCAAGATGTCTATTCAAAAACATAAAGCCCCATTTCATCTTCATATGTTTCTTTGCCTTCCCAAAATCTTGAAATGATCTCACACAGAAACTCACAGTAGGGAATGACAAATGAGCGAGTAATGGAAAAATTTGTATAATTTTCGACAAATCTAGGGCAGAAGTGATCAGGTGAATCATTGTATAATTTGTATTCAGAGAAAAGTCAACAGTCGAATTTGGACAAAAAAATTTTAATTAACCAAATTTTCGAGGAAAAATATATTTCTTGAGTTGAAGCAACTTTTTTTTATCAACTCAAGTCAGTTTATAAAATTGTCCTTAAAAAATGGATTATAGTAAAATAGTTTAGTAAATTCATTAGGTTAAGATATCTTAATTTAAGACACCAAACATTACTCAATTTTTAATGATGCATGATAATGGAATTAAATATGAGCTTACTGAGAGATTTGCATTGGTCCACGTCCATAATATTGTCTTCCAGCAGGGCAAGGAAGAGTTGATGAACAATAAGTTGTGAGCATTAGTTGACCTAATGAAGCAGCATCCCCATGCATATGGACAGTCTGTTGCAACTTGCCACCCTCCATCATATTCACTCAAAACCAACAGTTTGTTAGAATATTTATAATGTACTTGTAATTAATTAAATATATTCAGCATTTTTTAAAATTATGTGAAATCTCCAGTAATTAATTAATCATTGATCATAATCAATCAAAAAATTGACCGGTGGTCTGATGAGAGGTTTGACCCAAGAATTCATAAAGCTCTCGCTTATGGGTGTCCAAGTCACCGGTGGTGCCAAAGCCATTAAAAGACCTGGCAGCACTAACGAAAGCATTGTAGGTATAGAAGCCCTTGCTTGGACATCTAACGTCGAAAATTGCAGGAGTAATGATGGTATTAACAGCATTGCCATTACTTCTAGCATTAACAGTACTGGAGGATAAGCGATAGCATTGCCTCTGGCAATCAGTTACACAAAAGTGACCGGCCCTCCCACAATGCCCACCGTTACTACAACATAGCCCCGCTGGACATGGCGCACCGCTTGCTTGTCGTCCGCATCGTTGCTACGGAGGGAAGCCTTCTCCCACAATAACCACACTTGCTACAAACAGAATGGGAATGCACTACTTCATTTTTTCTCATGGATTTGATTTCTGTGGTAATTTAATTTGTGGTGTGGTTTGGAGAAAGGAGGAGTGGGTATATATAGGCAAAAGTTGGTTCCGACAAGAGTGAGTGACGCCACTTCATCTTTGTAAACCATATGCGGCTTCATGCGACATCGCTGGCGGGGAACTATGGTTGTCATGTCAGGTTATAGACACCAACGTCATTGCATTCAACACGAGTCAGAATGTGAGTTTGCTTCATGCATGGCACTGCCATTGCCTACCTTCTTCCATTAATCTAGTATTTATTGCTACCTGATACAGGTTGTGGACATGTCTGAAGAAGGTTGGCTAGGGTAAGAAAATGTTAGTTCGTGTATGACCTATCACTTTTTTTTATTGTCGAGGTATGATATTTTTTTTTAGAATTATAAGGATTTATAATTTATTAAATTTTTTAATCGAGTTACAATGTTTTTTTATGAAAAAATACTATTAATTACAATCTTAATAAGAAATTATATTGCATTTCAATAAGTAGAAGGACATAGGAACTCCAACAACGGTTGTAAAAAAATATTATCTAAAAATTTATTATCTTGCCTCTTCCATTGTTTTCATTTGCCTCCCTTATTAACTCCGTTTACCCTCATCATTTTGATTTAACAAGTCAGCTACCCGATAGACACCATCAACATTCCTACGAGGGGAAAACACTATAAAATTCGGTAGAGAAGGAACCTATGGCGTATCCCAAATAGGAGTAGCTTTACCATCTCCAACATTCCACCTTAAAACCAAGTTAAGCGCCTTTCTACCCCAAAGAATGCTGTGCCATATCCATTATTTGCCTGTCAACACTTGTACCCATAAAGCAGTTGGTTCTTGTACTATTCGCCAAGCTAATTTTGCGAGCAAAGCCTGGTTAAACAGCCCCAATTCTCTCAATCCGGGACCGCCCCTTGATTTAGCCATTGTCATTTTATGCCATCCAACACAATGCACAGTCCTTTTGTCTATGTCAGATCCCCACCAAAATCTCCGAATAACTTCCTCAATCTTTCTTCTTGTTTCTTTTGGCAGTCGAAAAACTGACATGGAATAGGCCGGTGAAGCCTTCAAAACGACCTTACCTAGAGTTTCCATTCCTCCTTGAGACAAGAGCTTCGCTTTCCATCTTTGGGCCTTGTTTTTGACTCTCTCGACTATGAAATGCATGGCATGCCTTCTAGATTTACCCCACATTGATGGCAAACTCAAATACACATCACCCGCATAGGTCTCCGTACAATGCAGCTCCGCCAAAATCAGTTGCTTCAACTCTCGCAAAACATTCTGAGAGAACATCAAACTTGACTTTTCATGGTTAATTTTAGGCCTGACTCCTTACTGAATTGGGTAAGTATCATTGCCCACTCCTTAGCCTCATCAACATCTGCCTTCCCAAAGATGTATGTGTCGTCAGCGAACTGCAAGTGAGTAATGACAGGGCAACAAATATTGATTCTAAAGCCAGCAATAGCACCCTGCACTCTTCTGTATGGAGTAACCACCATTTCATTGGTTAAGTCTTCACGTTCATAGTTGCTTCAATCTAGCAACTGAATTTTGATAATTGAAGTATTCAAGTAAAATTACCAATGGCAAGGTTGTAGATGTAATAAACCTTATTTTTATAAGTATTGATGTGCTCCACCGCATATATCACTTCCATGGTTATTAACTAATCGACAAATATAATATTGTACAAAGAGATAAAATTAACATTTACTTCATAAAAACCAGAGCTAAAGCAATAGATAAACAAGTTTATAATTAATTTTTGTGGTCAGAAAAAAAAAAAAGAAAAAGAAAATACCATTCCTATGTACGAAATAAAAAGTCCAACTTAAATATGATGATACGTAAACAGAAGTAAAAGACAGCTTATCTATGACTAAGAACAGTTCACGTCTATTCCATCATACTTGTCAGAGTCGATGTCGATCCTTTCCAGCTACTGCTCACACTCCACTGATCTGAGTTGGCCACCGACGACGACGACCCCACTCCCTTCCCGCACTTCGCCACCGTCCTCACACTCTCTATCAACTCCTCCGTCCTCGCCTCCTGCGCCAGTATCTCCGCCAGCTGTTCCGGGCTTATTACCAACTTCACCTTCCACACCCCGCTGCTATTATACCTCGGAAACACCTCTGCCTCCGCCGCGGACCGCCTCACTAGTCTCTGGTTATCAAACGACATGCGGTATGGAGTCAGCTTCGACGTCCTGGAGGACGAAGAGTTGATGCTGTTGGAGGTGGTAAGGTTGTTGGTGGTGGTGGTGTTGATGGGGAGGAGGTGGTAGAGTTGTCCTACGTGGAGTTCTTCGTTGTGGAGGAGTGGTTTTGAGAAGCGATCTCGTGTTCGGTATATGGCGTGACCCGGAAACTCGTTGGTTATGCACTCGGCGGTTACGGGTGCGAATATCTCCATAATGCCTCCGTTTGTTGTCACTACTTTCACCATTTCTTCTACTTCTTCCATCACTCCAAACCCTTTGAACACGCAGTTACCCATTTCTTATTCCTCCGGCTGTCATTCAGGTCGCGACCCCTTAATTTTGGATAGGACGAAACAGCAAAAGTGGAGAAAAAGATTAGGATTTAGGTATGTATAATTGCAATATCGACCATGCGTCGGTGATAGGAAATGAGTTTCTTGTAATGTCGATCATAGCCGACACAAGAATTCTTTCCTTTGGCCTCTAAAAATCCGAATATTTGTGGTAAAAATAAGGGGTTGGACCGACATTTCTTCACGAGGGTAATGTTGATATGCTTTGGAGATTTAATTAATTAACGATAAATCATTCCAATTAAGTTAAGCACAGGTGTGGACAGGGGAGAATCCAAAGGTCAAAAATGGATTTGAGTGTGGATGGGAGATGGTGGACACATGATAATCGATGTGATGACAATGATTGGATGAATTAATTAAGGTCAATGTGTGAATCAAGTTGGCTGGCCTTTTTGTTACACTGGCCCAAGTTTTTTGTATTTTAGTGGAACCCAATAATATTTCTTGGCCATTAAAAGGAGATAGCAGTGTTTGTTTCGTTTTTGGAGAGTTTCCCAGTGGTGTTTGTTTTCTTTATAGAGAGGTTCCCAGTGGTAGGGGCCTCCCTAGTGAGAACGATGGGTCGTCTCTGCTTATTTCTGTACGTATTTGCCTTGCTTTCTTTTTCTTTTTTTTTTAAAAAAAAAAACAAGCTAAATAAAGAAGGAGAGGAGGCAGTTAGCCATCATTAGCTTTCGTTGAACGTGACACTATAGAATGTTTAAAGAGTCGTAAGTTTCATCTCCATAATACACTATTGAAGCAAAAGAGTAAAGACCCAACTAAATGTACCCAAATCCTTCCTTACAGCAAGACTGTTTGGCATGTCAAAAACACGCATCTACTAAAATTTAAACTCGGATTCATGCAGGGCGGAAACACGTCATGACCAACTCGGGTATCTACGCGGTGGTAATTTGCCTTGCTTTTGACGGCCCACCAGCCATTGGATTCGGGTAGTGCACATTCAACATAAATCATACCAACATAATTGGGATATTTTTTTTTATAACAATGGAAATCTTTTAAGGGTTAAAGGCAAATTCGTATATTCAAGTCCTTAATATCTAAACTTTGTTTGAACCAACTTTTATGATTGACAAGCAAGAATAAATCAAGCAAACGAAACTGTTAAAATAAACATCACCTCTAAACAAGTGATCATAGTAAAGAAGAAGATAGCATAAACTACATCAAATAGCTCTTTTTTTGAGGAATGAAATGATCACTACCCCCTAGGACACTGCTAAATCATCCAGACACGTCTTAGAGTGGTCAAAGAGACAGCCGCAAGAATGATGAAAGTGTAGCTTATTTTGAGTAATTGACAGGTGTAGCATTTACATCTTTCGGTGCGGTACTCATTATGTTCCGAAGTGTTGGTCATTTGTGATAATAATGTAACGATATCCAAGCAAAAGATATACCGGCCTACCGGCAACAAATATTTGATGTTTCTTTTCTATAAATAGGAGGACAAGCTACAACCACTGGTATCATATTTTCGTTGGGTTTTGTTGGTTATATAGAATACCACAAGATACATTCTAGAAGGAGAAGAGTGGGCAATTTTTGGTAGCAAATCTTTGTTAAGTGCGACCATACGGGTATTCTTCTTATCAAAATATTTGAAAGAATTATAACTAAGTTGACAAGAATCAAATCTCAACACTGTAACATTAGCTGCTTGAGATAAGTTTTAGGGATAAGACACATTCTAGAAGGAGAAGAGTAGGCAATCATCGATAACAAACCTCTGTTAAGTGAGACCATATGGGTATTCTTCCTTTTCAAAATATTTGAAAGAATTATAACTGAGTTGACAAGAATCAAATCTCAGCACTATAATATTAGCTGCTTGAGATAAGTTTTAGGGACCCAACCAATGTGGTTAAGATATACTCCAACACTTCCTTCAAAATTCAAACCAAAACCTTTTTAGCATAATGAAAACATCTTTACCAACTCGTCGTGGCGACAATAAATATTTGATCTTTAAAAAAAAAAAGAAGAAGGCCCCATTCATAAATTAGAACTTCACGAATTTTACGTATTATATCAATAAATCAAACAATTAGTGTCATTAAACTAGATTTAGGACATCATTTTTTACTTTGAATTTACTCATTGCACTTGTTCACGCTTTACAACAGGAGACTATGCAGACTAGGTAGCTCACTTTTAGTCAACAATGCTTGTCAATAATTAATGAGTACTGTTGTGTGATATAATTAACTCAATGGTGCTAATGGTTAATGAAGAAAACAACCCTTGATAGTAATGTATTGACAATTTAAACAAAGTACAAGAATTCGTATTTAATATGATTATCTTCAAATAATATTTTCCTTAATCAATCATTGTGTTAAGGCAAAAGATTGCAAGAAGCTTAATTAGTGCAATGAACACAAAAGATGAGTCCATTTATTTGTTAATTGTCAAGAATTAATCTCCTATTATTGGTTCCAATAAGTGTCGTCCGAGGAAGTATACCGTTTCTGAAGCCTCAACTCGACTTGTGAGCACGAAGGGGAGCTTGGGCCGTACCCAACTTGTTGGCAATGAAATGCATGATTTTGTGGGACATTTTAATTTTGGGGCCAGTGCTCTCTAATCAGTAACGGTATGGTAATTATTTGAGTCGGGAGAGGGACTGTGACTTAATTTTTGAAGTTAATTGAATTAGTGGTGATTGCACGGACCGACTTTACTGACTAATCATTTACGTTGTTATTTGAAATAAAGATCATTATTTCAGTGGGTTCAAAATAATAGTGGCTAATTTTCACGAATTCCAACACCTGAAATTTTTTATTTTGATTAGATATTTTAAAACTTTGAATCAATTTTACTAGTTAATTACTCCAATATTAATTTGGAAACAATATTTTTTTTGTACTTTTTAAATTATCATAGTAACAATTTTGGCAAACCACTGTATATCTTGATTTATGTGGTGGAAAAAATGAAAAGATTTGTTTAGTTTAGAAATTTTTTCTGAAATTTCTCTAAAAATTAGAAAACAAAATCATATCATATCATATAATATCATCACATAACTAAATACTAAAATCATAGTTAATGTCACCCTTTTTTTGATGGATAGCATACCCATTAACAGAAAATGGTTATACTATTACATAACAAGTGTATTTTTAAATCTATTGATAAGTTTTTTTTTCTATTCTGTTCATATTAGATTTTATTAATCAAATAAACTAAACTATTTACTCTTAACAATTACAGATAAAACATATTTTAAATTTAAATTACTGATAAATTAGATTTATTTTAAATCTGTAAAAAAGATAAAACCAACAACTAACAGAAAAGCATTATTAAAATTTGCTATTGAGACTAAAAAACGACGCTCCACATTCCAATCTTAATTTTTTCTTCTTCTCCTTCCTCTTTCCTGCACATTCTATCTCAAATTTCTTCTTCTTCTTCTTCTTCTTCTTCTTCTTCTTCTTCTTCTTCTTCCTGTTTCGTCTTCATCTCTGTTTTCCTTTCTCCACATTCCAATCCAAATAATAATGATCTCCATACCAAAAAAAAAGGTTGTCCCATGGAGCAAATAAAAATGGTCAAACGCGGTAGATTATGTAATTTTGCCATTAATTTTTCGATAAACATATCCATATTTGTTTTTTTAATAAAGTAAGGCAATTTTATATAAAGAACCTTGAGAATTTCACGGGTCATGATATTGAAAAAATAATTAATTTCATATAAATTTCATTCGAGTATCTTTATATCATTGTTCACATTAGTTTTTAAATTGTAATGCATTTTTATATATTGAAATATTTTTAAAACTTGATTGAAACAAAAGTAGATGAGTTAAGATAAAAATTGGAATATAAGATTGTAAACATATTTGTGACACTTAACTGATATTTATTGAAATTCAACAGAAACTACACTGAGTGAGTTTAAAAAATTGAAATATAAAATTCTAAATACATTCATAAATCTTGATTGAAATTTAATTAAACCTTGGTAGAAACCACACTAAAAAATTGAAACTCGGTAAAAATTACAATATGAAACTACATAAGTTTCATTGTGGTTTCTTTTTTTTCTAATTCTTTTACATTACTTTGTCATGTCAGTGCATTTTTTTTTTCAATGAATTAATATTGAAACACATTGAATCTACGAAATTTGACAAAAACTATACTGTCTGTTTGAAAAAAATGACATTTGTAATATAAAAAAGAAAATTGGTAAATCTTGATTGAAACTTAAAATAGTCATTTATTTTATAGAAAGTGCATGAAATTACGTTGAAACTATTCTAAACTCGGTGCATATTAATTAACCATCCTTCATACTAAATAATAATTTTTATTTATAATTGATAAGAAACTTTGTTGAAACTAATTTTAATTTGTTAAATTAAGTTAATCAGGTAATTAGGAAAAATTGCATGAATTTGCGTTTAAACTTTTATGAAATTTGGTGCATATGAATTGACTACTATTCAAACTTTTTAGGCACATTATATCAAATTGTCGAAACAACCTTGAAATTTAATTGAAAAATTAAAAAAACAAACTTAATCCGAAAACCAATAAAGAAATACAAATCTTTAGCCGACTTAATATTATAAGATTTTATTTTGGCGAAAAATCATATAATAATTATCAAAAAAAAAAATGGAGCCAACACATAAAAGAGAAACTGAAAATTACTACCTTAAATATAAGATTGTAATTGATATTTATCTCTTGCTTATATCAGTGGCAAAATTAGAATATCAAAATCTACAATTTTATTATCAAAAATTTGGCGGGTATACTCAGATAAAGTTTTGCGAGGTGGCTATTTTGTGCTATTTTCTTTTCTTTTCGTGGATTAATTCATCAGTTTTACAAAGTCTGTGTTAGCTTATTTTTTAGAGTAATTCATTAGTTTTTGTAGATATGAGAAAAATTGAAGGAAAACAACCAATATGCAGTTGCTTCTGATAGAGTAAAAACTTCACTAAAAAACAATAAATTGCTTCAAAATTCTTCATGTTTAAGCATATGAAACTAAATAATGCAGTTAAAGATCTACGTATAGGTAATGATCACTGATAAATTTGCCATGTGTAAAACATAAAATGTATTTGAAACGATTTACATATATTTTGTTACTACGCTCGCACATTGGAGGACTCTAACAATTCCACTTTACGTTGTTTCAGTTTTGAAAATAAAATTAAATTCATTTAGTATCCCAGCACAACGTCTGGTCTATAAAAACATATTTGTTAAAGCAAGATAATTTTTTGGCCAAATTAAAAAAGTAAACATATTTGAAAAATTAGTTACAAAAATAAGAATCCTTTATTTTTCTATATTTCTATACGGAAGTCATTTTCTTTCCCTACGGAAATTCTTTTTCTTTAATTTTTTAAGTTTTACTAAAAAAAACTTAAGTAAACCTTATATAAATCTTAAAAAAAGAGAGTTTTGTGTGGAAATTGAAGATATTTGACAATTTCCGTCTGGGGAAAATAGTTGTCCGTCTGGAGCAAATAAAAATGGTCGAATGTGCTGTATTATGTAATTTTTCCGCAATTTTTTAAAGAACATATCCATATATGCTTTTTTTAATAAAGTAAGAAATTTTATATAAACAATCTCGCATATTGCGTGTGTCACACATCTAGTTGAAAAACTAAGAGTTGTTCAAAATCCAATTTTTCACTTAATTGTGTGGAAATCAAGGGGTTCACTAATTTTTCTTAGAAAATAAACATTTCCATATAAATTAAACAAAAAACTTAAAACAGAGAATATAAAACTATTCTCCAACTAAACCACCCAAAGTGTTTGTCATACTGGCTATTCTCTAATCTCATAAAGGGGAAAAAAACAAATAGCATGTTTGATTTACATAATAGGAATTGCATGGCTTTTGGTTTGTGGAATTCTAATTTTATAGAATACCTATTTATAATTTTGTGGAATAGCAATTCTTAGCATAAAGTTAAGAATTACAATTCTACATCTAATTAAGCTCAATTGTGAAAAGTCCTTAATATCCTCAAACAATTTTTTGGACCTATCATTGTTTCAACTCCTGATTGTTCTGGTTCAAAATTTCCTCCGACCATCACCATCTGTGCCGCCACAACTATCCGAATAGACCACCACCACTCCTAACGACCCGAAATCCCCTCCAAACACCATTGAAATAACAAATAATGAACCACCGCTCTCATCTTCAGTCCACCTCCGTAGTTGCCACCACTATCGCTGTCGTGCCGCAAGACCCAACAACTATGAACTCCATTCTCCACTTCACAATGACGTTCGGATCATGCTTGAGATCACCCGCGGAGAACATTATCTGGAGAGAACCAATCTGCTTGAACCCAGAGAGGATTAGACATTGGGGATTAGGTCGGGTCAAGGGACATAGTCATTAGAAGACGCACTTGAAGATGGATTGAAGAAGAAGAGGATGGAGGAAACATGGTGGCGGTGGTTACGAGAATGTTGGTGTTTGATTAAGATGGTGGCTAGGGTTTTCTTCTTACCAAAAGGGAGTCATGGGGTGGACTTTGTTTTCTCTTTCTCAGAGTATTGTTAAAACTAATTGATCCATTTTTTGTCATTTAGATTTGAAAGGTCATTCATTTTTATTTCAAATATCGAATTAATTACTGAATGGTTTGTTAAATAAAATTTAATTGATGACTATAATCCCAAATACTTCAAATTAATAAATTTACATCTAAAAAATGCAATATTTAATTTTTATCAATAAATAAAGCACAAAATGTTTTTTTTCAATAATTTATAATTTATTCTATTCTATCAACTAAACAATGGAATACATTGACTATTTCATGGAATGACAATTCTATTTCTTATTAAATAGTTATTTTATTCCACACAATTATATTCCGTGAACCAAACGAGCCTAAAGGTAGATGAATATGGTTTCAGTGCAATTCTTTTGGTTTCAAATGTTTGATATATGTCATGTGATGGTTTGGTTGACAAATAAATAACAAACGCTTTCGCCAATCTGAGCTAAAGACAATTTGATGGTCATGTCGACATTAATATTCAACGCTTCAAGTTTCTCGAACGAGAAAGGACAGAAAGAGGCAATAAGCATGGCATCCAAATAAACGTTACTCACTCCAAGCAAAGTCAGATTAATCAAAAGCGTGATTCTTGACTCTTGAGTGATATCAATAAAAAGCCTTTTTCTCAGTTAAACCTGCTGGCTCTGCAACGTTTTTTTTACCGTCGTCATCCACATCAAGCCATGTACACACGCATCTTTGATTTTTCATCGTCC
>CAODLS011488103.1:0-12588 GCA_948243855.1 Flueggea neowawraea
TTTTGAGAAGTGTACTCATTTTGGCAGCTGTTTGTACACCTCTGCTCATGGTTTTTGATGTAACTGAGTTCAATTATTGCTTTATCAATTTGTAACTTGTTTAGTTGTAATTCAGTTGATGTAATGATGTTTTTAGATTCATGACACATCCCTGAAATTAAGTGTATCTTCTTATAATCAGTCAACAATTCTCTGGCAAGTTGATTGATAACAGTAGTTGATAAATCTTTATGTATTTGTACTGTAGCAGATGAGTATATGTTACTCAATCTGTAGCTTTACTTTGTTATTCAGTATTTAAGTAATGAAATCTATTAGTTTTGGTGTGTGTGAAAGTTAAAACACCAGCTCAAAATCTCACTTGCATTTTTAAGCTTAAGCTGCAATTTTTGTTCATTGTTTTCTGGAAAATTGTCAAGAACATGTTCTTAATGTTCTTGAGTTAATTTCCAGAAAACTCCAACACCCTGCTAGCTATTATCCGAAGCAGAGTGGATTTTCCAGTCCCACTTGAACCAACGATGGCAAGAATTTGAGAGCTTCTAGCACCAAAAGAAACAGACTTTAGTATGTTCACAGGTTCGCGCTTGGGAAACAGGTGGCTGAAGGAAGACGAAGAAGAAGGATAGATAGTGTAGGAGAGGTTTTTAAGAGTAAGTTTGTAAGAAGAGAGGTGATTTGGTGTGTGTGAATGTTGCAGAGGCGAGTGGTAGAAAGAAGAGGAAGGACTGGTGGATTGTTCTTCAGGGGAATCAGAAGTGGTGGAGAAGAGAATTACTGAGTCATCTTCTATGCTTGTTGGTTGATGAAAACAAGAAGCCATGGTTTTGGAGATGGTAAAGCTAGTGTGTATAGAAGTTAGTGTGTTTTAAATAAAGGACAGAGAGAAGAATGTTGGTGAAAATGAGATGTGGGAGTTGGAACAACTGAGAGTTTGGTGAAGGTTTGGCAGTTTTGGTGATCCAAGAAATTGACAAGAATAAACAGGACTCTATATGTGCATCTTGCTCACTGCATTGCATGATGAATTGTTGTTTGTTTTTTGGTTTTGCCAGACATTATTCCTACCCTGCAAAATAAAATTATCATTTTACATTTTTAAAAACTACTATTTTATATTTGAGCAATTAAAAATATATCAATACATTTATTGTCTATTATTATTATAGTTACATCTAGCACTAAATGTTTAAAACTTCGATCTTTAAGCGGAAATTAGATTAGAGGTCACTAGAGTAAATTTCACTCTTTTTAATTTTTCACTATTCAAACGTCTCATCATTCTTTTCTTTAAGAACAACGATTCCACTTATAGGTATTGGTAATCTTAAGAACAACGATTCCACTTATAGCCTACTGGTATTATTAATGACTTATAATTCATTAGTATTGAAGCTAACTACATCACTAAAGAAGCAGGACTTTGATTCTCGGTAGAAACAAATAAAATATCTTATAAAAAGAGCAACAATTATTCTTGGTTTATTTTACTATAAAAAGAAACTAATCTACATATCTGTCATGAGGGAACCACTTTGGAAATACAATCTGTTTATTTATTTCTTTCCAAGGAAAAATCTTAACGCATCAGAAAATAACGGACCCGATTCCAAGTTGTTGAACCTTTTCAATCAAGGAAGAACTGCAAAATAAAAGCTGAAATTTCCAATCCAACACGACAGCCTATATTATACATTAGCAAGAAAGGTTTTCTTTAATAAACATCGATTGCGTCTTGGATTCTCATTGTTACATAAATTTAGACCAAACTTCTGAATATATTTTGACTATGGCAAGGCATTGGAGCACGATGATTTCGGTTGGCAATAAGGTGTGGAAGCTCCTAATTGAGTTACTATCTATCTGTTTTATTCTTGCAGATGATATTGCTCATTCTTTAATTTGATTTTTTTGGGTTATTTTGGTCTTTATTTAAGTTTTTTGATGTCCAGAATTGTTTGTGGATATCAGGATTCTTATTATTACTTTTTCAAATACTGTAAAACATGGCTAATTCATGATATTTTTGTGTTTCGTTACTTATACTACTGTTACTATCATAAATCGTTCCTGAAGATTTCTTGTATTAAGTTTTTGTTAACCAATAGTGGGCAACCACTTTGTAATTGGAACATTAACGTGTTGTGGAGTTGTGGATTTTTTTTTTAAAAATCCGGAGTCATAAGAATTAGTAACCGCAACGGAGACATCGCAATTAGGTTGGTATCCTTTCTGCCACCTCTTCATGTTTTTGCGCTCAATATTATTAAAAATGAAAGAAAATAAAAATTATGTCAATTACAACCGATCCAAAAATAAAATGAACTGTCACTATACAAAGCGATATCTCTCTATTCCATTTAAATCCTCATAAATAAGAGGACCGCAAAAACTTCGGAAAGTCGGCCACCACATCAACTGATCTAACAATCGACCGTGGTTAGCAAGCAAGTCTGCTACTCCATTCCCTTCTCTATAAATATGTGATACTACCACCTGCATATCAGACAACAACTTTAGGCATACTAGCAATTCTGCCTGGAGTTTCCACGGAACGAGATCAGAACGCGATCTAAAGAGGTGGACAATATACAAAGAATCACTCTCAATCCATAGATTCTTCCAGCCCATCTCTCGTGCTTTCTTGACAGCAAACATGGTTGCAGTGAGGTCGGCAATAAATGCCGAATTTTTTCCTAAGGGAAAGAAGAAACAACCCAATAGAAAACCAGAAGGACCACAGAAAATACCTCCAGTTGCGGACGTTTCGGCATGGGATGACCCGTCCGTATTAACTTTAACCCATCCCGACGAAGGAGGTTGCCAACGCACATGAATAATTTTTTGAGCCAATGATGGTCGGCCAACCACATTTAATAGCTTCAAAATATGAAAATCCATGAGGGAATTATACATTGTACCCACCTTGAAAGAGTCCGCCCAAATTCGTTGCAAAAAGAAATGAATTGAGGGTCTAGTATCCTAAAAAACCGCAAGATTTCTAGTCCTCTATAGTAACCAGACCACAGGCACCAAAGCCATTCTCCAAAGACATTTAATCTGAGAACTGAATGGCAGTGCGGCAGCAGCATTAAAGAGTTTTTGCAAAGAAAGAAACGGCCGAAACAAGAGGCCAAAAAGGTTCCAAATAACATTCCATATAGCAGTAGCAAATCGGCATCTAATAAATAAATGGAAATAGATTCAGAGGAGGCGCAGCAAAGCCAACAAATGGATGGCAACTGATAGCCATGGGTAACTAAAATGTCTTCTATACCGAGCTTTCCGAGGATAGCTTTCCAACATATAAAAGAACGAAACGGCGGTATGAAGTTGGCCCAAAGGAGGCTATGCCTTGGCTGCCACAAACCAGAATCTCGCAAAACACGGTAAAAAGCTTTCGTCGTCACCCGACCGTCCAGCAAATGAATCCAGCAGAGTTTATCATCCGCACCAGGTAATAACTGAACATGATTGAGTTTGTCCATTAGAGACGGGAAAGCAATGTGAATGCACCAAGGAATTTTCCAATCCCCCTCATCACGGAAATCCCTCACTTTGTCGTCCATAGATTAAGAACAGTTTAGTTGTTGAGCCAAAGGAGGTAATATCCATCGCCCATGCCAAAAGCTTGATGCACTATGCTCCCCCACTAGCCAAATGGATTCATCTAACATACTAGAAAAGGCAGACGAATGGAAGACCATGTGGAAGATCTCATGTAAGCAAATTTCGGATTACCATGAGCATTAAGAAATCTCCAAGAAAATACATTGCTAGCATAGGTCTTCCCTTCCAAGATCCGCCAAGAGAACTTTCTTAAAAGCACCTCATTTAATGTCTTTAAATTTTTTAATCCCAAGCCCCCTTCAGAGAGACGCAGGCAACAGGTTTTCCAATGTACAGAAACCAAACGCCTAGATAAGGTTGAGCCGGTCCAGAGAAAAATTTTTATACACCGCTCTATGTATTTGAGAAGACTAGTAGGCCACCGATAGACATTAAAAGAATGAAGGAAAGAGCTCAAAATCACTGAGTTGATAAGGCATGCCCGACTAGGGCTGCGATCGAGCCGAACCAGGCTTTGGAGTGCTTAGGCTCGGCTCGGCTCTACAATATTCAAGCTAGAGCTTGACTCAAGCTCTTATTTATGTTCGGGCTCAGGTCGTTAAGGAACTGGGAAGGCTCGTGAGCCACTTGAGCTCGGTTCGTTCAAAGCTCGTTTATTGACTACTCGAACTCGGCTCGTTAAACAGTTACTCAAGCTCGGTTTGATCAAGCTCGTTTAATGGTTACTTGAGCTCTACTTGTTTAGGCTCATTTAACACAAGCTGGTAAAAGATCAATAAAGCAAAAAGCTCGAGCTTGTTTAACTGTAAGCTCGAATTGAGTTTGAACTCTAGCTTGTTTATAAGTTCGTTAAAAATTAACAAACGATGAAATTTAGTTTAGTTTCCAATTAATTAAGGATGACTACTTCAAACACAACCAAACAACATCAACATACAAAGTTATACAAATCACAATCTCAAAATGTAAATCTCAACACAACAATACAAACAAACCAGACAAGCAACTCTTGATCTTTCATGAATCCACATTTGCGATTTGTCATCACTCGTAAAATATCAATCTACAACATGAACCTTATCATTCATTAGATAAATACCTAGAGATCCCATAATCATCACAATGAAAATGTCCCTTATAAATCCACAACATGCACAAAGAGGGAAAATTAATCTAGATCAAATCATCAATCGATAATGCTAACAAAAAAAAATATAATTTCTCTTGAATAATTAACTAAAAACAATGAGAGAAATGGATGTCCATATTGAATTGAGCTAACATCGTTATCATAGATTTCACAAATGTTAATAAAATATTCTCCCATATTAACGCCACAGTTTGTACAAACTGCAACTTAGAAGATAAAATGTAGGGACCTGGTCGTTTTTGTCGAGCCGTCGAAGAATTTCCATGAGTTTTGTTGAATACAAGCATTTTGCTCAAGTAATATGAGCCCTTGTTAACTCGAATTAAGGGTGGAGTTACTCGAGTAAGTGCAGGATTAATCAATAACTCTGAAGTTTAGCTCACTCGAGTGATCAATCATGTTACTCGATAACACAAGATATTACTCAAGTAAACAAAGCATAATTCCTGTACTAAAGAGTGTCTTACCCGAGTAAGAATATTGGCTTACTCGAGTAAGTCATATTTCTAGGCAAGCGATGCAGTCGATTAATGGCATATAAAACTGATTTATTCAACAAGTTTTCTCATTTTCACCCTAAAGGCTTCCATAAACACTCAGAGACATTTTTCCTTCGATTTTCTTGCTAAATCACCCACCTATTCATGGATTTGAGGTAAGAATTGCCCTTTCTATTTGGTTTCTTTGTTTTTAGTTCATATAGCATGTTTGGGGTTGGATTTTGATGTTGTTACGATTTGTTGTGAGTTGATTGATGAGTTTGAGGTTCTGATTATAGATGAAACAATTGGACAATAGTTGTATAATTAGGAATCGAACAGATTACATAGGTTATTTTGGGTTAAAAGGATTTTGGGTTGTTTTGAGTGATTTTCAATCTGAAGGATGCATTACTCGAGTAACCAGTTTGTGTACTCGAGTAATATAGGTGTTGTATTACTCGACTAAGTCATTTTGTTCACTTGAGTAATTGCAGGGGTATTTGTTAATCGAGTAAGACTTCTGGATTACTCAAGTAACCTCAATGCAATTCTTACTTGAGTGAACAGTTGAATTACTTGAGTAAGACATGTTCTAGAAGGACTAAAAGTGATATTTATATATATTTTGGAGTCTAATAAGATACTTTGAATATTTGGAGGATTGGACTATACGTTTATGCATATTCTGATCTTCGAGTCGAGAGTAATAGAACTTTGATCGAAATAGATTTTTAGTGTTTACATCTGTATTGCATTTCATGCATTCAGCACCATCACAGTACCAATATTATATCTTGATCTGTTTGATTTGTATCTGTTTCAGCTTCATGTCCCTGCCATCGAGACCAGCCCCTTACTAGTGGTGCGTGATTGGTCTAGCTTTTTCTTTGGACTCCAGGTGAGTGCAGTGGCATCTTTAGACATTTAGGCCGTGTCTTTTGAAATCTTATAGTTTTTGTTATGTTGGGTATTTACCTGTAATATGACTAATAACGGATTGGTTAAATTAAACTGGTTATGTGATAATTGGTTTTCAGTATTTTTCCTAAACTGTTATATGTAACAGTTTTCTGGTTTTATGCTCTGATATAAATTTTCATGTTGTATGGATTTTTTATATATATGTGACGCCTATGCTATTGGGTTAAAAGTAGCATTTGGTATACTACTGCTCTGAGAAGGCCCTTATTACCTGGGTAGTACAGTAGACGTGTGTTTGGCCAAACACATGTATCTTAGTGACATAGTCGCTTCAGCATCTGTTATACAAATATTGTTATTGGCACAACCACTTCACTTTATAGTCCCATTATTAGACTTGATATACATATGATATATGTATTATTATTTGGAAATGACATCGACTGGTCGTATACTGTTTGCTTTGGTTGCTAACATTTTGGAAATATTTTAGAAATACTACTATTAGTAGTGTGTAATTATAGTATACCTACGAGCATGTGTTATTTTTGAATTGTTTTCAAAAAAATTCTTTGTGATGCACGGATGAGGTGATTTATAGTTTCATCCTTTACTGATATTTTCTCACCCCCTATCCCTTAATATTTTTTAGGCATATTTTGGCATCCAACGACAGTTTGATGATCGACGATCAGTAGGCATTTCTTTTGATAGTGAGTGCCTTTTTGATCGGGCTTGTATATGTTTATTGTAGAGTTCCACACTGGGTTACTATTGGGTATTGGTATCTTTTGTATTTTTTCATACTCATATGCTCGTACGTTATTTTTATTACATTTGACTTATCCCCCTTTTTTTATATTTTCCTATATTTATATATACAGCTTATGTTTTTATCTTGTATTTATTTATTTATTTATTTTACGAATGGTTTTAAATAACTCAATTGGGTAAAGTATCTGATCCTATGAGGCTTGTGCGAGATGAGCCGATTTTCCTTAGACGGTTTGTCTCGTACACTGGTCATAGTCCCAAAAAGGGTCTTGACAAAGTTGGTATCAGAGCAATACAGGGTCGGTGTGGAGCATAAGTATGTTTGATAGAGTCAGTTTGATTTGCATTTGTATACTTTTGATAAATACTCTGGTATTGTGGTAGACATCTGCATTCTAACATATGCGTGTTTATTCTGTCTGTCTGTTATCTGCAGATATGGATCAGCGTAGTGGTAAAGGTCGTGGTAGGCCTAGGCGCTCTCATTCTGTTGTTGATTCTCATGATTTACATAGTGCGCCGCAGGTTGCAGAGCTAGTATTAGGGACTGATCCACAGCCACAGGCCCAACCTATTGTTCAACCTGACCCTATGGATCAATTTACTATAGCTCTTGAGCGTATTGAGAGGCTTCTTACCAGTTAGATGACTAGGGGTCAGCCAGTTGCACTAGCGACTGCAACACCAGTTCCTCCACTTGTTGTACCACATGTTTCTCAGTCTCAGCCTAAGGTGGCCACAGTGGCAACTCCAGTTACTGCGCCCATAGCACCACAGGATGCAGATGGTGATCTATTGGATATGTTTTTGAAGCTCAAGCCCCTGAGATATGTAGGTCATATAAGAGATGATCCCCATGAATTATTTATGGTTGTGGAGTGTTGTTTCTAAGTTTGGAGTATTACGGATGATGCTGATAGAGTTAGGATGGCCACTTTTCTATTGGATGGTTGAGTAGCTATGCGGTGGCAGAGTTATGAGACTTAGAGACATTTCAGTTGGGCTGAGTTCAATGATGAATTCATTATGTGTTTCCTTCCCTGAATTATCAAGGACAATAAGGCAGATGAGTTCAGTGAGTTTAGTTAGGAGCCAGGCATGTCCGTTACTGAGTATGAGAAGAAGTTTAAGAAGCTCAGTAGATAAACCCTATATGATTACAGGAATGAAGAGGCACTGTTTAGAAAGTTTTAGAAGGGTTTGTTAGCCCGATTTAGAAGAGTAGTAGTGAGTCACAGTATGTCCAATGTGAGACAGATGGTGGAGTTTGCTAGGGGTATAGAGTATATGGAGGAGAGGCAACCTTACAAGCCTAATAAGAAGATGAAGACTGAGGATACCTCTAGAAGTCGACAGGGCCATAGCCAGTCCAGACAATCTAAGCCTAAGCGTAGACCTCCTGCCAGTCAGAATACCCAGAGCTACAATGTGATGCAACCAGCCAGACGTACTAGAGGTCAGGGTAGAGGACAAAGTTCTAGGGGTGTCCCTTCGTATTGTGACATTTGTGGAAAGTGGCATTCTGGAGTGTGTACCCAGATGATAGATAACTATTTTTACTGTCGACGGTCGAGAAATAAGATATCAAAGCGTCCTTTATGGCTCAGTACAGGGTCTCAATTGGGACAATCTATAGAAGGAGGTTCAGGTACTAGTAGCAGTGGTATTGGTAAAGGAG
Organism: Flueggea neowawraea; assembly: GCA_948243855.1. Classification (NCBI taxonomy): domain Eukaryota; kingdom Viridiplantae; phylum Streptophyta; class Magnoliopsida; order Malpighiales; family Phyllanthaceae; genus Flueggea; species Flueggea neowawraea. The sequence continues at coordinate 8,576 of CAODLS011488103.1, forward strand.
CCAGTAGAGGTTCTGGAGGTCATGGTTCTTTTGTTCGCAGAGATGGAGTCGTGGGCCGAGGTCAGATTGCACAGAGTACAGCTACTGGAGGGCATCCTCGAGTGTATCATCTGATGCGTGAGGAGGTCCAAGCCTCCAATGCCACAATGACTGGTACGTTATCTATTTCTGGGATTCCTGCTTATATATTATTTGATACTGGTGCATCGCATTACCTCATTTTGTTGAGTGTACGAGGTTAGTGTTATGTCAGTTAGACAAGTTATTAGAAGTATCTTGACCTTTGAGTAGTAAGTTGTTGACTGAATTAGAGGTACAACATTGCGTGATTTCTGTTGATAGAAATAAGTTGGTGGTTGATCTGATTTTATTAGACGTGGGAGAGTTTGATGTCATACTTGGTATGGATTGGTTATCAACTTGGCACACTACATTGGATTGTTTTGCAAAAAAAAAGTATGTTTTTGACCACCACGTCAAAGTGATTTATACTATCAAGATGAGAGAGACAGTGTAGTATGGGGATACGTGTCAGCTGTTAGAGCGGAGAAGATGATTCATCGAGTTTATGAGGCATACTATGCTTTTGTACTCTTTGAGTCATAGGGCTCGGAATTGAGAGTGGAAAACGTATCGGTGGTGTGAGAATTCTTTGATCTTTTTCCTAATGAATTACTAGGACTTCCTCCTGAATGTGAGATTGAGTTTGTTAAAGAGGTGCAGTCTAGTACTGATTCGATATCGATTCCATCGTATCGGATGGCACCAACGAAGTTGAAAGAGTTAGAGATTCGGCTCAGAGAATTGTTAGACAAAGGTTTCATACGCCGGGCATTTCACCTTGGGGCACTCCAGTATTATTTGTAAAGAAGAAAGATGGGAGTTTAAGAATATGTATCGACTATCATCAACTTAAAAAGGTAATAGTGAAGAATCAATATCCCCTCCCGAGGATAGACAATCAGTTTGACCAGTTACAGGGTGTAAAATGATTTTATAAGGTCGAATTGAGGTCAAGTTATCATCTGTTGGGAATTAGAAGAGAAGATATGTCGAATACAACTTTCCGAACTAGGTATGGTCATTACGAGTTCTTAGTGAAGTCGTTTGGTTTAACTAATGAGCCAACGACATTTATGGACTTAATGAATAAGGTATTCAGACTGTACTTAGATCGATTTGTCATTATTTTTATCGATGATATTCTGATATATTCAAAAATTAAGGAGGAGCATGAGGAGCACTTGAGGTCAGTTTTACAGAATTTGAGAGAACATTAGCTTTATGCTAAGTTCTCAAAGTGTAAATTCTGGCTTGATCAAGTGGCATTTCTAGGACATGTAGTGTCGAGAAAGGGTATAATGGTAGACTTGAAAAAGGTGGAAGCAATACTCCATTGTGAGATGCCTAAGGCTGCTATAGAGATTCAGAGTTTTCTTGGTTTAGCTTGGTATTATAGGAAGTTCATCCAAGATTTTTCCAAGATTGTAGCACCTATTACTCGGTTAACTCATAAAGAAGTTAAATTTGTTTGGTCTGATATATGTGAGGAGAGTTTTCAAAAGTTGAAAGAATGACTAACAAGTGCACTAGTGTTGGCTTTACCATCAAGCTCTAGAGGTTTTGTAGGATATTGTGACGCATCCAGAGTGGACTTAGGTTGTGTATTGATACAATATGGCAGAGTGATTGCCTATGAATCAAGACAACTTAAGAAGCATGAACAAACATGATCTGGAGTTAGCGGCAGTTGTGTTCGCACTCAAGATTTGGAGACATTATTTGTATGGTGAGACTTTGAGATCTTTACTGATCATAAGAGTTTGAAGTATACTTTTAAACAACCAGGCCTAAATTTGAGGCAGAGACGTTGGTTAGAATTGCTAAAGGATTATGATATCATCCTGGCAAGGTCGATATTGTTGTTGATGCTCTAAGTAGAAAATAAATGGGAAGTTTAGCTCACATCGCAGTGGAGAGACGACCAGCCATGTCTGAGTGGTAGCGACTACTAGAGTATGGTGTTGAGTTACATTTAGATTCCTCAAGAATAATATTTGGACATATTAAGGCAATACCTATTTTGCTTGATCGGATTTGAGAGGCTTAGAAGGAGGATTCTGAGATTCAGAGTCTAATAAAGAAAATTAGATCATCTGATGTACTTGGGTTTAGTGTTGATGACTCTGGAGTTCTTTGGTTTGGTTTGAGGTTGTGTGTACCATCCACGGGTGATTTACGTGATGAGATTATGACCGAGAGTTACAACTTCGCATATTCGGTACACCCATGATACATTAAGATGTATCAAAATCTTCAAGAGTCCTATTAGTGGCCTGGAACTAAGAAGGATATATCTAAGTTTGTCAATCAATGTTTAACCTATCAATAGGTTAAATTTGAGCATTAATTTCCTTCTCGTTTGTTACAACAGATGCCTCTTCTAGAGTAAAAATAGGATCGTATCATGATGGATTTTGTAGTCGGTTTACCAAAGACATCTTCTGTATATGATTCCTTCTGGGTGATCATTGACCGATTACTAAGTAAGCACATTTTCTTCCTGTCAAGACTACATATGGAGTGACACGGTTGGCGAAGCTATATATTGACAGAATTGTGTGTTTGCATAGTGTGCCAGTTTTCATAGTATCTGATAGAGGACCTCAGTTTAAATCACAATTTTTCCATAAACTATAGGAAGGATTAGGTACTCGATTGGACTTAGTACAACTTTTCATCCGCAGACTAATGGGTAATCTGAACGCACGATTTAGATTTTGGAAGACATGTTGAGGGTGTGCGGTATGGATTTTACTGGGAGTTGGAATTCCCACTTGCCTTTGATCACGCTTGCGTATAATAAATCATACCATTTGAGTATCAAGATAGCACCATATGAGGCACTATATGGTAAGAAGTGTAGATCTCCTCTGCGTTGGGCTGAAGCTCGAAAGAGAGAGCCTTTAGACCCATATCTTAGTTTGGAGACAACTGAGAAGATCTGGTTTATTCAGCAGCAGATTCAGACTGCTTATAGTCGTTAGAAGAGTTACGCTGATTCGAAGCATAAGAATCTAGAGTTTACTATTGGGGACATATATTCCTTAAGGTATCACCAATGAAGGGTGTGATGAGATTTGATAAGAAAGACAAATTGAGCCTGAGATTTATTAGTCCATTTGAAATTATTGGTCGGGTTGGAGCCCTTGTATAAGACTTAGCACTACCACCTCAGTTTGTTTCTATCCATCCAGTGTTTCACATTTCACTTTTGAGGAAGTACATCTAATCTGTCTCATGTGAGCACCACAGTCTGTTGTGATTAGGTCTGATTTGTCTTATGATGAGACTCTAGTCCGAATTGTTGATCGACAAGTCAATAGACTCCAAAACAAAGAAATGGATTCAATGAAAGTTATTTGAAGACACCATTTCATTGAGGACGCCACTTAGGAAGCTGAGGATAAGATGTGACGCAGACGTCTGCATTTGTTTGATTCTACCGATTCTTAGGTCATTATTTTTTTCTCTGTGCATTCCTGCATTTTTCAGTACATGTTTGTATATTTAAGTTTGAATGTGTGATAACGTTAGAAAGATTTAAGATTCTATATTTTGATTCATTTTGGTTATCTATCTTATCTAGAAATTCAAGGACGAATTTCTTTTGAAAGGGAAAGTATGTAAGGACCCATTCATTTTCGTCGAGCCCTCAAATAATTTTCATGAGTTATGTTAAATAAAAGCATGTTACTTGAGTAATATGGACCCTTGTTAACTCGAGTTAAGAGTGGAGTTACTCAAGTAAGTGCGGGATTGATCAATAACTCTGAAGCTTAGCTCACTTGAGTGATCAATCATATTACTCGAGTAAGAAAGGGGATGAATTACTCGAGTAACACAAGATGTTACTCGAGTAAAAAAAGCATAATTTCTATACTGAAGAGTGTCTTACTCGAGTAAGTCATGTTTTTGGGCAAGAGATGCAGTGAGTTAGTGGCATGAAAAAA
>CAODLS011488148.1:0-45196 GCA_948243855.1 Flueggea neowawraea
AACAAAGAAATGAACCTACCTTGATTGAATTGCCAGAAGCGAGGTGCCGTACCAAAAACGTCAAAAGAGTGTGCATCCGGAGAACGTCGACGGATTGACAGGCAAATTGGAGGGAGAGCCGTGCGGCTGCTGCTAGGGTTCGTAAATGAGGGTTCATAGACGAATTGTGACTTTTATTTGGGTTGGGATGATTCAGTGTGTGCAAGTTCATTATAGCTTTTTATAATCAATGGACAAAATTCAGTCTCTACATCTAATGGTTAATATTAATTGAGTCAAATACCTGAGTCAGGTGACTCAATGTCACCGAAGTACTTGCTGTCTAACTCCATATTGGATTTCTCATTAATTCAGCCACCCTTGAACATAGCCTCTGCATCTAGCTTTCCACTCCCCAAGGGAACGACATTCATTACACTCTTTCCCACCCAATCAGCTGTCACATCTGAACCCTCCTCCTTGCTTCTGCCCAATTGCACGCCTGAGTTATTGCCGGAAGTCTCCTTCTCCTCTCGCTGTTGGCTAGACTCCCCCATGGACGCAACGGTTCCCCTCTAGCATTTCTCTGCCAAGTATTACTCCCGCCCAAAGGTTTTGTGGAAACCGAAGCCCTCATCCATGCTCCATATTTTTTCACATCAGCCACTTCTGGATTATCATACACAATTCTGTAGAACTTCTCACTATGACCAAGGATACCACAAACAAAGAAAAAAGAAGGGATTCTCTCATATTTGAATATGATTTCCTGCCATTCCGCATTCTTCTTCCTTATCTGAGTCTTTTGCTTTAGAAGTTTTTGAATATCCAATGAGACTTTTACTCTTAAGAAGCTCCTCCAATTAACGTCAAAATTCTTGGGATCAAACTGCATATACATCCCTACCAGGTTCCCAATGTCCCTAGACACTCGTTCCGATCTAAATCCAATCAGAACCCCGTGTAGTTGTACCCAAAAGGCTGCCCGATTCAGCTCCACTCTTGCTGGGTCCTCATCCAGGTCCAACTCCTTCCAAACAAGTAACTGCCTATCAAACGACCAGAGCTTCCCTCCACCATCCTCTGAAAGTCTCTCTCATGGAAAAACTGAAACATGAATCTATCTCCAGGGACTCTACTAATGTAGACACCCTTAACAGGTCTCCAGACTAGATAATGAATCAACCATATAATCAAAATGGACTCCTTTGTCTGATAGAAATAGACCAACGAAGCACCACCTCCTCTTCCCAACCTCAACTGACCTATAGACTTCCTCACCATACTCCAAGCCCTCAAACTCCTCCTCAATACTGATTGCTCCACATCTCTCCCCCAGCTCGTCAAGACCATCCATATTGAAAGACCCAACTCCCGCAATAGGTCCACCGAGTTCAGGGAACCAAAATAAGCATTAAATGCACTCCTCACAAATGTAGGATAGATTCGATAAATAGGAATAAATAACCCACCAGGAGAGAAACCAGAATGCAAAAGGAACTTGGAAAAGGACAAGACAAATAAATGCATTAATAGATATACTCCGAGGTGGGTGAGCTTTCATTAATGGCTGCCTTAAAGATATGGTAAACAGAGTAAAACGTAGGTGAAGAGATTAATTGCTCCTCTAATAGTTCTAGTTTAGAGAGAAGACAAAGGACTTTCTCTCTCTAACTCATTCCTGTTTTTTATGTTTTATGGTTAGTCTAAATTTAAGAGACTTGAATCACATTCTCCAAATAGTAAATAACACTAATTAGTTAGTCACTAGTATAGCAAATGTCTTTTTTTCTTTAATTCCATAATTTTAAAACTTGTTGCCTCGTAGTTGCCTTGACATAAGAAAGAATATCGGTTGGGTTTTAGCTACTTTTTTTTTTATTATCGAGTTGATTATTCCAGTTGGCCATTCTAAAATTCATATATTCAATAAAAGCCTCTATAGTTTTTAAATTAAAATAATGGAACTTTTTGGTTTCAATTTTTAAGAATACCATTTTTTAGATTCTGACTTTTAAAAATGTTAGATTCAATATCAAATAAAATAAAATTTCTCATCCTATTTTCACAATTTTCTCTCTTTGGATTCTTTCTTAGTTCTCTCTTTCTCTCTACCCAAACCCTAGCTGCCCTCATCTGTCTTCCTTCAACACCATGGCTCTCTCTCTCTCTCTTCTGTGTCTCTCCTCCTTGCTTCTCTCTATCGTCGTCCTCCTCTTTTTGTTGTTTTGTCTCTTTTTTTCCGCTCTTCTTTGACAGCAACGAACAAATCTGTTTATCTCTCTCTCTCTCTCTCTCTCTCTCTCTCTCCTATTTTCGCTCATTAAACAGATCTGTCTCGTTGCTCTCAGTCTTGTTGGTGCTTCAATCCCACTCTCGTTGCTGTTTTCTCCTCACTCTCTCTTTCTCTACGTCTTCGTCGCTATCAATCTTGTCAGTGCTCGTTGATCGTCGGTGTTTTTGTTACAGCGAGCGAAGCCATTGCTAGGCTGCGCAACTTAGGGGAGATGGTGGTGGCGGTGACAGCTAGGGTTAGAACCCTAGCCGCTGCCCTAATTGTGTTAATTACAAAATTGCCCCCTCAATGTTGAAATATTTTCCAGATTTATTATATATAATAAAAAATAGTCTAAAATTTTTGATTACATTAAATAGTTTATAAACATATATAATTTAGAAAATTATATATACATATATAAAGCTAAATTTCTTTAAAAAATCGACTCCTGTATTTTGTACATTAACATTTGGAGACATATGGAGGCCTCCAGCAGAGACCATTGGGGACCTCTAGTGGAGACTTCTGAAGACATATTGAGACCTCCAACGGAGACCTTAAGAGACCCATAAAGACATCCAATGGAGACTAGATCTCTAGTGGAGACCCCAAGAGACTTTAGAAACCTTCAGTGGAGACCTCTATAGACCATTGGAGACTTCTGGAGACCAGTGAATACCTTTTTTGCTTGATTTGATTTCCTCACGAAAAATCAATTTCTCGCAAAAATATTGCAATTTCTCGGCAAAATAGCATTTTTACAAATCAATTTCTCTAATCTGGCATTTTTGTAAATTAGTTTTTGAGGTAAAATTTTTGAAAATCGATATTTTATGTTGTTATAAAAGTGTAATTCTCCCTTGATTATCTGGGGCTAGTTTGGGTTGGTTGCTTTAGACGGTAAAAGACGGTCTAACGACCAGGTCCAATGCAGGATTTCGGGGAGGAATGACAACATACATTTCTAGGGAACTTACATAAATAACCTCATTTAAAAATTTAATTACAAATGAACTGCATTTATATTTATTTTTCTTTCCATACGGAGGCTTCATTATCTCATACGAAGGCTTTATTATTCCGTACAGATATTATTTTGTTTAAAAAATATCGAAATTTTTAGTACGAAACTCCAAAATATTATTTTTTAAATAAAAAAATTTAAATAAAAAATAATTCCTAAGTAAATTGTAATTAATTATAAATTCAAAATAAACCATATATTTTTTAACAGAAATTAGTGTTTTTTACACCCATATTTTTATTTTTTAATATTTTTATTTAATAAATTGTAAATTAACCAAAAATAAACCACAATAAGAAACTTAAATCTCAATAAACTTCAAATAAACATAAAAAAACCCATAAATAAACTATTTTTAAAATTTTTAACAACTTAAATGCATCCTTAAATAATTTTTAAATTAACCTTTTAAAAAAATTAAGAGCATTTTTAAAAATAAATAAACACTAAATAAACCTAAAATAAGCATTAAATAGACCTTTTAAATAAAATAGACTGAAAAATAAACTAAAAAACCGAAAATAAACCTAAAATAAACCATCATAGAAAACTTGAAATCTCAATAAACTTCAAAAAAACTTAAAAACAACCTTAAATAATTTTTTAAAAATTTTTAGCAAATAAAATACATCCTTTAATAATTTTTAAATGAACATTTCACAAAATTTAAAAGAATTTTTAAAACTAAATAAACCCTAAATAAACCAACAAAAATTGAAATAAACCTTTCAAATAAAAAATAAACTTAAAAATAAACTCAAAATAAACCTAGAATAAACTTGTTGGAAAATGTGGTTCGCCCATGACGGGTGAACCGAACTCGGTCGGTTGAGGTGTGAACAGAGACCGTGGACTGAGGCTAATTAGAAAGTCCAATTGAGGAGAATCAAACTCGGTTAGTCAAGGTGTGAACTAGGATGTGAACCGAGACGAATTGGCAAGTCCAATTAAGTTAGGAATGAAATGGGTCCGTAAGGCCCACGAGCCCAATTGAGGCTTATATAAAGGAGTCTTGCTCCTTCCATTCACTCCACCAACTCCTACACACACAAAATGAGAAAGAGCTCTCAATGGGAGAGAGAGATGTGTCGACCTCCTGTCCCGAGTCCTATACAGATCATGTGTGTCATCTAGACTGCGAAACAGCCGAACATTCCCGTTGACATTTCAACCGTGGTTTGCTCGTAAGACCAATATAAAATTGGTCATACTCCGCTGCTAACTTCCGCTGGAATCGAGGTTAGTAAGTCGAACATATTTATTATATTATTTATTAGTTAACCGATATAGGATTCTTTCACTATTGAAGATTTTTTAGTTTCGATTTAGAATTAAAATAAGTAATTTAACTATTTTTAAATTTAATTGGCACAAAAAGGACGAAGGCAACAAATAGAATCATTGATCAGTTTGACTGATAATATTTGTTAATTAATTAATTAGAATTTGAGCAATTTTATTTACCAAAAGACAAAAAAGCTGTCGACTGCCAATATCAATTTAACATCTTACCTAATTTTGTTTGCCAAATGCTGTTTCTTAAAAAAATTGTAAATTGTTATATTTTTATTACCGTAGGAGTGGTGTTATTTATTAATCCTTGAACAAATTGGAATGGATTTTTTCTAATTTTTCTAATCATATGTTAAACATGTGAACATTATTTTTTTATTTTTTTAAGGAGTAATTTCATATTCATTGTTCAGTAATATCATATTCAAAAACCAAAATAATGAAATTAGGTGAAAATAACTCCCATCAGGTTGAACCAAACATAGAATCAAATACCCATGTCTTACTCAATTATGTCCTTGTCTTGCGCAAAACATGAATTAGGGTTTGAGGTTGATTATTTTGCCTAATAAACATTGTATGCATATAAATAGGTGACTTGGAAATCTCTTATAATTTTTTTTTGCCGACTTTCATAATGAATAACATGAATTGCTTTCTTTCTGTCCATGAACGTAAGTCAATTGACCGAACCACATAAATTCTGTGTTTGTGTGTGATTGATCCTTTCTATTATTCCGCTTTTCTCTTGCTTGATTGCCCAACACAATCTTACAATATCTTACCTCCATTTCTGTCAAACAAGTTGCAACATACAAACAGACTTTGGCTCTACTTCGTTGAGAATATAGTCTCGTCATCCCCTCTCAACATGGAGATTTCACAGGCTCAACTTGAAGATATTAGAATGAAATGGAGCAAGAGAAAGGGATTTGTGAAACAACCGGTTAGCTGCTGAGAACTACGAACTGGAAGCAAATTGATCACTCTGGATTGAAGTTTTTCTCTGACAATGTGATAGTCAATTTTATGTGCTTAGCTCTTTCGTGAAAAACTGGATTATGAGAGATATATGGAGTGTTGATTGATTGTCACAGAAATGAGGGCAGAAGATGTACGAGGCTGATCATGATGAAGATCCTGAAGCAAATAGAGAAACCACTAGATTACGCAACAAGTAGAAGCAAAATACAAAAGGCTTCCAATTAGAATTTGCATAAAAGAGAAGATCTTGCCCAGGAGTATCTTTAAGATACCTTAGAACACGATGTGCAGCAGCCAGATGAGCTTCAGTAGGAATAGGCTATGCCTGAACGAGTTGCTGTCAAATACAATAACTTTCCAATGAATTTTCGACAAGAACTTAAATCTGGAAGAGGAACTCCTGCTTTGACAAGTCTGCAGTTATGAGTCATTAGTGTGGATGCAGATTTTGAATTCAAAAAACCTGCCTCCTTGAGCAAGTCCAGTGTGAATTTCTTCTGAAAAATTTTAATATCAGACTAAGATCGAACCTCCAAGTCTAAAACGTATTTCAAATCCCCCAAATCCTTGATTTTAACCAAATCATGTAGATGGATTTTAACAACTGGAATCTGAGTTAGATTATCAAATAGACTGCATGCAAAACACATTTCCCCAACATTAAAGAGGAAGTCTTATCTGAAATCTTAAAGCCCGAGCAACAATGAGAATGTGTAGATGTTTTCTCTCCATTTTGTTACGCAGTAGCATTAAGAGGCCTGATGCATAATTCCTTTGAAAGCATAAATATCTGACATCTAAAATTCCAAACCATTATCACTTTTGATAATTTGTACACCAATACTGAATTGAGTATGAACAAGAAGAACAAAATTCTGTAAATGAGCTCATGCTTCTGATTTATTTACAAGAAAAAACAACCATGTACGTCGACTAAAATCATCTATAATGGTCTAAAAATAACGATAATCATTGAAATGGGTAGGCATTGACATAGGCCCCAAGTATCGACATGAAGTAATTCAAAGATTCCATTTAAATTATATATTTAATATTCTTTAATTTGTTCTTATGTACAAGAACAATATAAAAAATATCTAAGATCAAAAGGTCTTGGTTTCAAACCTCAAGGATATTCAAAATTTTCGTGATTATTATAGGAATTGGTATCCCCTTTGTGAGGTCAATAATGAATAAATATAAGATTTTCTTTAAAAAAAATGTACTATTATTTTGGGGAAAAAGTAATCATTATCAGCACAAATTAATAGATTAGTAATGAAAGAATTGCATGGAGGAGTAAACAATAGATAAGGTAAAATAATAATTTTCTACAACTCAAGATTACAAGAGTTTGTGCAATCTTTCCGCATTAATATGCAACCAAAAATTGGAAGAACTCTTTACTTTTTTGTTGTGGGAAAATATTACCCAGATAAGGTCCAGCAAAGTGGAACAAAAATAAGGTTGAAAATGAATCAATCTATTCTGGTGGGTTGGATTGCTTTCGAGTGTTTATGGCCGTGGAAATGAGATTCTCAGTTCTTGTGTTCACTGGAAACAAAAAATTTAATGCACATTGCATGCCTCCTGCCTAAAATAAGTTCATATAAAACATGAATATTATATGTCAAAATTGCACAAAACAAACCTTCTGTGACCTTTCTCAAACAAAAAAAAAATTGTGACCTGGAGCAGGTACGGTACCAAACCTTCCAACTCAATTAGTTGCGTTGATAATTAAAATAATTCATGATGATAAAAATTTATAGCTAGAATAAGTAGCGTTGAGATTAAAAACTCTAATTTTTAGTAAATAAATAACCCAATTATAAGTAGCAGATTAAACAAAGAATAAACTTGTAACTCATTTAGTATTGTATTCAACTCTAACATAAAAAAATCGTCAATTGTGAATTTAATTCTCAATAAAAACAAATAAAATTACAAAAAGTAACAGCTTAAATGTCAAATCCCTAGTGACTCCCCTTCTATTTGTTATTACCGCTGCATTATAATAGGATTTAAGTTAATATAATAAATTTCATATTAAGAAGTAGAATAATGATAAAGAAAATTGCAAAAAAAATTATATCTCATTTCAAAATTTGGGAAATTGAATATTTAATTATTTCTCATTTATTAAATTATCATGTCATTTAAATTTAATAAAAAAATTCTTAATAAAGCGAAAATGGTCTATGAGCTAAAATCTTCTAACTCCTCGGTGTGAAAATCAGCTTGATTTTCAACTTTGGACTTTTATTGCTCTCAGTTTTATTAAGTAATAGTCATAGTTATTTAATTTATTATAAAATTAAATAATTGATCAAAATTAAATAATAGTTGTTAAATTAAATAACGACATTCAAAATTAAGTAACTTTTAAAAATACAATTAAATAACTATATCTTAAAATTAAATAATTGAGATTAAAATTAAATAATTTAAATTCTTAATAATAACTCTTTTTAAGAGTCTTAATTATAATACTACTCCATAATTAACATTTAAGTTGTCAAATGTGTTCACCATTTTCTTTTCTTTACTTTTGGATAAGAAATGAAATGGAAGAGATGCTGCCATCTCTGCCTCTTAAGTCGGTCGAAAGTCAAAATGACGTAACAGTTATTACAAAAAGAGAGCAATGTTTTTGTTAAATTTGAGGAATTGGCTTTTTCTTACAAGCTCCCATCTGATGCTAATGTAATAGTCCATGTGTCTTACTAACGTGACAAAATTCCACACGCCTGTCGGCACAACAATATGCCAAATATTTCCTAAATGCCAATTGATTTAATCGCTTTAAGTACTTTTCTTTTACTATTTTGTACCTGAATTATTGTTAGTTTGGTAGATAAAATTATAAAATAGTACCAAAATATTGATACAGATGCTCAACTATCTTTAATTTGTATTTTTGTGTTATACTTTGTTGACTAATTTCTAATGGCTTGCATTATAAAAAAGTTCTATAAAATAAGAAAGAGCTGGAATCATCACATAAAATATGGTCGAAGATTGTCTTCTCAACATGTCTTGAATAAATCAGAAGATGCTGCTTAATTATATATATCTAAATACACCAAAATGGCCGAAAAGTAGTTGGTATTATTTTATTGGATGATGATTAATGCCTAAATATAAAGGTGATTTAGTACTTTATTATTGAATTTATATCATTTCCCAGTCATATCTATAAGAGCTGGACATTAAAATGATATAGCTAAAATGTTCATACGTATAATTTATATGTAAAATCTTATATTAACGGGTTGGTAACTATATATATATATATATATATATATATATATTGATTGAATTGGATTTGAACCGGGTAAGATTACCCATTCACATTCAAATTCGAGACCTTTAATTATCAAATATGACTTTTCTGATTGGAAATGAGTGCATTAAATATTCTTTTCCTCTTCCCTTAGGTAATGTGACTGCAAGAAATTACCATAAAAATTCATGCTCAAAATCACAAAAATTTAACAAAAAAAACGTATTCATAATTCCAATTTTAAGTGCAGCTAAAATATTTTCTTTACTATTCCGTCCTGCTTTAATAAATACTCTCTTTTTTTAAGTCCTAAATTATAGAAAAAAATTATTATTTCTTATCATTAATTAAATCACAAAATTACAATACTACACATGCAATTAATGGTTAGTGAAAGATTTATAATTAATATGTTAACAATTTCATTAATATAAGTCAAAGGGTATATTACTTATCAAGAAAAAAGTGAAACAGTAAATTTTGAAAAATTATTAAATTAAATGCATTTAACTAATAAAACTAACACTCCTTAATTTGCGTATAAATGCAAATTAATGGTATGTTAGTAATTTTTTGTAGATTTTAAATGTGTCTAGTCAAACAAAATCCAAGTAGTAATATTTTCCCGGACAGGATTTGTATATCCTTAATTTTGTTAACTCTGAAGTTTTATTACGTAATTTATTCAATTCACTTTAAGCTGTTAAATATACAACTTATTCTTTTTTTTTTGAAAAAACAAAACACCGTCAAGCAAGCATTTATTTGTAGATTAAACATGATACTATCACAGCATACTGGTACGTACAGATGGAAATGACATGATTCATGTACAAAATATTTTCAAGAGAAATCAAATTTTCATGTCATTTCAAATAGACTTAATAACATAAAATAATACGATATTTATTTATTTGTGTACTTATAACAACGACCGTTTGAAAATACATCCAATAGCATCACCATTGCATTTTTTTTTACATTTAAAACATTAAATAAATTGTTGTATTCGAACCTCTGTTTTTAGTATATTTCGTAGCTCGTTGATACTCGTGCAATGCTCAAATCCGATGCATTCGTATAGTTCTTCCCTTCAATTTTATCTACAAGAATTCAACAAAAATTAACAAAATTTATCAGGCCAATCTTAATAAAGCAATAATTTATAAAAATTCAACAAAAATCCCTAATTAAAAAAATTCCGTCATCGAACGGAAAATATCAGTATCATTGCGGAGGGAGGCGATGACGAGAATTGGACCCAATTCCTTTTGAATGTCATGACGGGAAGCGGCGTGTGACGATTAGAAGCCGCTTGAAGCGTGAAGAGGATAAACGGCTGCAGCGCAGCAGGATGACCGGAAAATGTTGGAGCACACTGTCGGAAGCGATTGAAGGAGCGACTTATGGCTCTGTTTTGGTGAAGAACCGGGAAGCCGTCCTCTTATGTTACGCTAGAGCTTGTCTTGATGCCTTTGAGTTGCACGAACTATTGTGATGCGGAAGATTCTAGAACGTTAGAGAAACTTGCATTCTTATGCACACTTTCTCTAGAGTTGAGTGGAATAATCTAGAGAAGGGTGAAGACTTGTACATACACACAATATGGTATAGAAGTGTAGAGAATTCTAGAAGTAGAGAATTCTAGACATTCTTTGTAAGAAATGTATATATACCCTCTGGGGCTCTCATTTGTGATCATCCAAGAGTTTGAGTGAGTAGAACATTCCTCTGTTAAGAGTTCTCTTGTGTGCTTTGTTTCTCTTTTCCCTCTCTTGAGTTGTGATCAAGTTTGTTTCGAGTGAGTAAGGATGACTTAGTTGCGAGATTGTGTGACTAAGGTCGCACGAGCTGGTCGAGAAAACTAAGCCCGTGACATTTAGTACGGGTGGGCATCAGGCCAGGCCAGCCGAGCCCACCCCTAAATTTGCAGTCGACGGGGCCATACCTTCAGCCCAGGCTTGCCCATTTTTTTTAATATTAATACTTTTTATTTTTTATCAAAATATAGTTTAACATAACTTTATTATATAAATTATACTTTAACAAATACTAAACAACTCGTAAATTTATAATTGGTATCATTTTTACTAATTTATAACACATAATACATCAAATTGATATTAATATACCATATATTATATGTAAAAATATATAAATAATCATATATATTATTTATATCCTGGCCGGGCCGAGCCTATTTCATAAATCTTGGCCCGGCCTATTTTTCTTTTAAAAAATTGAGCTAGGCCGTGAACCAAATACTACTAGCCCAGTCCGCCTATTCATTCAGGCTAGGCTCGTCCAGCCGACGAGTTAGGCTAGAATGCTCAGCCCTACGTCCAAGTGAGTGCGACGACAATTTCAGACACATAGGCTGTTGTCTTCTGAAATTATATATGTTTATGTTGTGTTCTGACCTCTGTATAGAATCTGGAATAAATAAAAATTTGGTAATAATAAAATCTGACGTACATGAAACTCTGTTATGAAAAACCCATTTTGAATATTACTTTGAACTGTGAAATAAATATGTTGCTTTGAAGCAAGTATTTCTATACTAAGTAATTTGTCTGGATATAAGTACAGTTTCGGATATAAATATATTTTACGGTATAAATATTCTTTTCGGTAATTAATATATTTTTTGTAATAAATATTTTTGTTCCGAAAAATAAATATATTTTCTATTAATCATATTTCTTAGAATAAATATATTTTCTGATAATATTTATTTGTTCTTCTTGTTTTCTGTTGTGAACATTTTTAAAAATATTTTCTTTTCCATATAAATACTTCTGATAAGGGACACATTCCTACGAGGTAGTGTAGTTTTTGATATATCAAAGTTCAGTTATTTGCCTAAGTGGCTAACACCCGTCTAAGTAGCCAACCTCCGCCTAAATGGTTATATTATGTGCCTAAGTGGGTAATCGGTGCCTAAGTAGCTGTTACATATTATGGAATCTATATGATTTTGTTCGTTTGTTTCTGGTCCCATCAGTATTTACTATAATTTTTAATAAATATATTTTTTAAAAAGAATAAATATTATGTTGGATTGCATGTTGTTTGTTGATGGCGTGAACGATTTCAAAATGAATTTATGAAACTATCATTATATACTTAGCATGTAAACATATATATATCAATATATCTGAATGTAGTATTTTCAAAATATTTTTAAAATGATTTATGTGAGTCCTAGAGGCGATCAGGAGTGTCATATCTCACTGAGTTTCTCACTCCCACCACCACCCTTTAACATTTGTTAAGTTTTGTTGATAGCGATTACCCGATCTTTCGTGCTTAGTGAGACGTCCTTATCAACAGTGAGCGCCCTATTGTTCGGGCCCGAGTTTTTGTTATGTTAGATGTTCCACACCAGGTAGTGAGATATGGATATGGATATGTATATGATAATATACTAGTTTAATCGACTTCACTTACAATTATTTACTTTATATTTTGATATCATGATTATATTTTATTATTACTCAAGAATATTATTTTTAAAACTTATTATCCGTTAAACTGTTTTAATATGACTAATCACCCGGCTAATAATAAGAATTTGGAGAGATGTTTTGTTCTCCGAGACTTGTGCGAAATCGGCCAGGCCACTCACCATGCTCGAGTCATAGAAAATTAGCAATTAAAACTTTTTGTTGTCAAATTAGTGTGAAAGTTACCTTCAAACGGCAACCCTTGCCGTATCTTTTTACCTTGTTTTGCAACTTTATCGGTAAACAGTGATTTTCTTGCATGTTAATCAAAATTATATTTGGGTAGTTAAACACTCCTAAAGAGATATAATAATAGTGAAATGCTCAAAATGTTGGAACATAGAACTATAGTCTACAATGAGTGTGTGTATATATATGTGTGTATATATATATATATTCTTCTTTGCGATTTGGTATAAGCTCAAGTGAAAAGAATGAGAATAAGAATAATATTTGAAGTTAAAAAAGATGGAAACATGCATACAATATATCTTGATTCACTGAATGGATAATAAGAATCTTCTTGCTTATAAAAAAAATAGAGAATCTTCATATTTTCAATTTTTTAAATTTTTTTGGTACTATTGTTATATTCTTGCATCAACACTTCAAAAGGACACTTTGCCTCCATGAATCGATATAAATACACCATGACATTTCCAAGCTTTTCCCTAGGAAGAAACACAAACCTTCTTTAGGGTCTATTTCTTCCTCTCTTTCCCGCCTTTCTTGTCACTCAGAAAACCTTTTTCTTCATTTTGGTCCCCAACAAAATGGAGAAGCACAATAGTTGCTCCAAGTTCCTTGACACTGCAAAACCCTACTTTGCCATGATCTCCTTGCAATTTGGGTATGCTGGCATGAACATCATTACCAAAGTTTCACTCAACCGTGGCATGTCTCACTATGTCCTGGTCGTCTACCGCCACGCCTTTGCAACCGCTGTTATAGCTCCCTTCGCTTTCATTTTTGAGAGGTGTACATACAAACTATTCACTAATCATATACTAGTTCTTTCTATTAACTTTCTGTGCCATTTTTTTCTAAATTGGATCAACTAATATGTACAGGAAAGCACAACCGAGGATTACTTTCAAAGTCTTATTGCAAATATTTGTTCTTGCCCTGCTTGGGTTAGTACTGACATAACATATCATGTGCACTAATTTAATTAGTTATCAAATGATTCATATGTTATCTATATGAAATTTGATTTGAAAAAACGGTACAAATTAATTATGTATTTTTACTTCGCACTATAGGCCGGTGATAGACCAAAACTTCTATTACGCGGGGCTTAAATTTACGTCGCCAACCTTCTCTTGCGCGATGAGCAACATGCTTCCTGCTATGACATTTGTTATGGCAGTCATATTTCGGTAAGACTATCAAATGCTATTTCAGTGAACCTATATGTAGTTATGAACATGGTAAATAATATATAGCGGGTAGTAAAGTTTTTTTTTTAAATATTTGTTACAATGAGCATGGTAGTTTTCATATCTTTATTGCATGCATGTAAATTTTTTTATATATTGCTGTTTTTGACCTGCGGAGACTTGGTCACTAAAGAGGTGGTGTGGGATTTTTGTCGCATTACAGAATGGAAAAGTTAGACATAAAGAAGGTGAGATGCAAAGCGAAGATTGTGGGAACATTAGTGACAGTGGGCGGAGCAATCTTAATGACCTTGTACAAGGGTCCTATTGTGGAGATGATTTGGTCTAAGCATTTACATCCCCATAAATCATATGCTACTGATACTGCTGGCTCCACCGACAAAGATTGGTTCAAGGGATCCATGTTTCTCATTATTGCCACTCTTGCTTGGGCTTCTTTGTTTGTCTTACAAGTAATTACATTCATATATTCTTTTTATTAAGAAAAAAAAAGTGAGACTTAAGTTTTTTTCTTATGCTCTAGTCACTTTATAAAACAGTCTTTGCTAAATCTCTAAAATACTCTTAAAAGTACATTAACAGTAAACGCAGTTTAGTAAACTAGCTTGAATTTAGAAAAAAAGAATTTTTTTTAAACTCAAGACAGTAAATCTTATTGTTCTATTATTAATTATCACCACATGAATTAAATTTAAAAAGGTTTAACATCTATATGTAAATCTGATTGTGAATGTTATATATGTATAGACCCATGCATTGAAGACATACAAGAACCATCAGCTCTCTCTCACTTCACTAGTGTGTTTTATCGGCACCCTACAAGCTATAGCTGTGACATTTGTGATGGAGCACAAAGCCTCCGCCTGGCGAATTGGTTGGGACATGAACCTTCTTGCTGCTGCCTACGCCGTAACTACTTCACACTCTCCCGTTTTATTGTTTAAACTGGAGTTAATTTATTAACATATTTATACTTTCATATATTTTAAGGGTATTTTAGTAAACTGATATGAACAATTTTGTTAACTGACATGAATACAAAAAAGAATTGACTCAATATAAGTCAGACGTGCTTTTCCATTTTTTCTCTTTTCTTTTCTTTGGCTTATAATCTTTGATTTTTTTTCTTTTCCAATGTTTAGGGAATTGTGACATCAAGCATCTCATACTATGTACAAGGACTAGTGATAAAGATAAAGGGTCCAGTATTTGCTACTGCTTTTAGTCCCTTAATGATGATCATAGTGGCCATCATGGGTTCCTTCATCTTGGCAGAAAAGATATATCTTGGAGGGTACGTAACTTTCGTCTTTATTAGTTTCTTGTATCCACCATGTATTCTGAATGGAAACTATACCTGTGATTCTCCTAGTGGTATCATATCCTACAGTATTTAGCATCGTATATATATATATATATGAGCACTTATTTCTGATGAGTCACAATACAGAATCTCTACTTTTTTTTTTATATGTACAGAATCTCTACTTAAGCGAATATTCTTCTTAATTTTCCTAACATAATATGTCAGTGCCATGATATGATTTTTGAAGAATATAATATAAGTGGATGTTACGTTTCATGTAACAACTTGGTTTTTGATTAAATCAAAAACTAATCTTTTTCTATAAAAAAATATTGAAATTTTCAAAACATGTTTATTGTCTTTTTCTTTTTTAATCATGCTAGTTGGTGTCTGAAATATAGACACTATTAAAGAAAAGATATTTTATTCGTATTTAATTAATTATTATTGTTTTGCTTCTACAAAAAATTGAACTCTCAACATCTTAATGTTAAAGACAAGTAATTGACGTCATAGACTTTAAAATTGACAACTTGCCCATCTAATCACTTGAGTTGATCCAATCCAAGAAACTTTTAAAATGTTTGATTAATCTAGTTATATTATTCACTAATAATCAAGGTTTATTGTGGGAGCAGGGTTGTCGGTGCTATTTTGATAGTAATAGGCCTCTACTCAGTCCTATGGGGAAAACACAAGGAGAAAATGGAAGACACAGTGGATGAGATACTTGATCCAGTAACGGGTGTTCAAGGGAACGGAAATTCAGTGGGAGTAATAGAAGACATTGAAGCTAATGACTTTGACTTGAAAAAACCAGAAACCAACGACAAGATCTTGGCCATAAGCATGCCCATGCCAGAACTTCCGATGAAAAGCAGTCAAGAGCCGAATGCCTAATGGAGTTTTTGCTAGCTCTTTCATCCCCATTTTGGCATGATCCTTTTTCGAGTCATATAAATATGGGGATTTATTGTTTTCGCAATTTTTCTTTTTTTCATCTTCTCTCCTTTTTGTTGTGTTATTATTACTTTTTTTATGTAAACTAATACTTTTTAGGACAAAGTTGATGATAACATTAAATGGATGTTAGATATTTACTTCACATTGTATTGTCTGGTCATTGTTAAACATCTTCCAAGCATATTGCATGATCATGATGAAAAGGAAGAATAATGCTATTTTTTTTAGTTTAATAAATTTTATTGCAGTAAGGTATGCTGCCAAATTTAAACTCCTAATATTTTGAATTTAAAATGGAACATTTGTGGAATGCATTGCACGTAATATAGATTCTTGTGTTTGGTATTTTTTTAATCTTCAAATGAATTTGCAAATGAAAAAAAAATATATTTTTTAACTATTCTTTTGTTTATTTCCAAAACCCACTAAAAGAGTTGGAATTTGCTAATAAATTTACTGATTTTATTTGGATAAAATTATTTTCCACTCTTCACATTCTCTCCACCACCCAAAATCAAAAAAAAATCATTTATTCAAATAATAATATAGTAATTGAAGACATTTTATTTTAAATCCTTGACACACTTATCAAATTTGTTAGACAATTACATATACTAGGCTAATATTTTGAAGGAACTCAATAGGAAGTTAACTTCGTCACGTTACTACAAATGCAAAACTGTGGTAATTACGTGGTTTACCAACAAAACTTTGCAATATATGTTCTGTGCGGTCTGCTTTTGTTTATTACAGATATATTTTGCAATATTTTGTTCATATGCACGTCACTTTTCAAATTCACAGACATGTATTTTTTGGTTGATTTTTGATTATTTTCTGGTTTTTTTTGCTTAATTTACTTTAGTTGGTTAGTGGCTATTTTTTCAGTTGATTTCGGGTTGTTTTCTTGTTGTTTTTTTGCTTAATTTGTTTTAGTTGGCTAGTGGTTGTTTTTCAGTTGATTTTGGATTGTTTTCTGGTTGATGTTTTGCTTAATTTGTTTTAGTTAGTTAGTGGTTGTCTTTTGGTTGATTTCGGGTTGCTTTTTTGGTTATTTTTTGCTTAATTTACTTTAGTTGGTTAATGGTTATTTTTTGGTTGATTTCAGATTATTTTTTGGTTGATTTGTTTTCTTAATTTGCTTAATTTTGTTAGTGGTTATTTTTTGATTGATTTCAGATTATTTTCTGGTTGATTTTTTGTTTAATTTGTTTTAGTTGGTTAGTGATTATTTTTTTGTTGATTTTTAGTCGTAGTCTGATTGATTTCATTTGATTTGTGGTTATTTTCTGGTTGTTTTTTTTTGCTTAATTTACTTTATTTGTTAGTGGTTGATTCTCACACATAGTTGGTGTAAGAAAAAATAACATGCGGGGTAATAAAAGAAGAAAGTGGTCAAGTGAGCTATATGGATTTGGTAAAGAGAAGAAAACCTCCACTTGCTGGAGCGTGCAAAATTTAATTTCCCAAGATCAATGAACACTTGATTTTTGTGTGTGCAATTAGTTTACTTTATTTAGTTGGTTTAATGCATTTGATCGTTTCTTTTTTTTCTTCCTTCCAAGATGAATTAGAAATTTTAAATTACAAAATAAGGTGGGATAAAATAAAGTGAAGATGGAAAAATAAAAATTGTAAATGTCACTCTATTGTTGATCGAAATAAAATATATCAATTTTTTTTGAAAAAAATTATTCCTAAAAGTTTATAGTAACAAAAATTTAATTGAATTGTTGATTTTTATTAGATATTTTGTTTCAAATTTTTTAATATGAATAATTTTTTTAATTTTAATATAATATATCTTACTTTTTTATTTTTTTGGATGAAATTAATATATTGTAAAATTATTTTTGGAAACATAACATTTTAGCATAGATATGTATATGAAAAGTACCACTGGTCCTAATTAAAAAGAAAAAAGAAAAACAATATATATGTGGAGGGTAGACAACAATAAAAAAATAACATTCATTTGAAGAATACGTGTTATTATGCATGAAGAAAAGTGGTTGGTCCATATTTTATGGAAATAAGATACCAAAGCGTGTTTTATGTGAATCAAATATCAAGTAGTCAAAGTGTACAATATTCAACTTCTTTGCATTGACGAGCGTACAATATTTAACTTGCCTTTCTGCGTGAAAATTGTTTTTGGAAAGTCCATAATTGTAATTATAATTTTTGTGGCTATAATTATGTAATTAGCCCTAAGATTTATTTATAAATTAAATGAAATCTAAATTTTGTTTGATGCCAAACATTATTTTGGTATAATGTTAAATATGGCTTGTCTTGTTTCAATTCTATCACTTAGTTGATATTATTTATAACTTCCAATATTTGTTATATTAAACTTTTTACTTCTTTGTTTTCTATTATCTCTCCTTTTTTTTTTCAATTGCAGTATTGTCACACAATATCGAACGTTGTCATCGGATAAAAACACCCGAAAACACATCTTAGAAAAATTAAATTATCTCGGATCTGTTTAATTTGGAAAAATATTTTTTGCTTAAAAAACAATATTTTTTAATTGTATAGACTAATTTTATAATTTTTTTTACTTCTGTTTTCTAATTTTCTAAACATTTTCTAGAACTTTTGCAAATTATACAAGTTCTTAATTTCTCTAAGTATTTCGTTGTATCTCGTCTCTAATAAGAAAAGAATTGTTGATCGCCTACACTAGCCAATAAAAAGTACAAGTTGACGTCTAATGCAGATTCCATAATGAAGCTGGCGGTTGACTCTTTTAAAATTTGGTTTTAAAGTTAGCTACTTGTGTTTTGGTATGGCAATGTTCCCCGAATCTCAAATGGACCCATGTTTAGGCATCTGATGCTCCCATCAACTAAAACATTGGAGCTGTCTATTGTCTTAATGCCATATAGTGACATGCAAATGGAAAATCATTACGCGTATAATAGATCACAGATCACAGATCTTTGATCTTATTCTCTTTTTCTTTATAATTTATTTATATATGGTTCTTATTTGGTTATATTGAGCAATTCAATTCATGTTACACATGTCATAATTATGTTATATTATGTACATATTACAAATCACTATTTTTTTTGTGAAATGCTAGAGGGCGAGAAATCAGTAGTGCACCATGATAACCCAACTAAGTTGACATTCTAATAGCAACAACATCATATTCCGCTGCTCCAAAATATTATTAAAATAAAACCAAAATTCAGTACAGGCAGAACATAGTTAAAACATGGGTTACATGAATTGATAGCATTCCCTGTAAGAAAAATCATCATAGACAAGAGAGCTACAAAAGCCAGAAAAACTCTGGCACCTTCTAGCCATAAGTTAGTCTGCGTACTGTGAACATGGAAGCCCAGAGTTTCAGCAAAAAATGCAAAATCATCACCTGTAGAGAAAACAAAAGCTCCTGAAAAATACAACATGTAGGTCCGAGATGGCAATCCAAGAGAAGGAGGAGAAGGAGGGGGTGAATTAGATTTCTAACTTAAAAATATATTTTAAAATGTTTTGCAATATTCAATATGAGTTAAAAACAAAGTAAGAACAATAAACCAATTCACACAAATGACAAATGTAAAGAGAGAAGGGTTAGAGAAATCAAAGTCAATATTTATAGTGGTACAACTCTCTTGGCCTACATCCACTCCTCAAGCTTCACCTTGAGATTTAGAATCCATTATCACTTCCTCTTCAATGAGTGAAGGAAACCTCTACACACTCTTGCTTCTTATGTGCAAGATCAAATCACTCAAGTACAACCCTTGTTTTCATGGCAAACAAGAAAACTAGTCTCTTTCTAATACAATGATTTTGTTTTACAATGAAGAAATAAAATGTAATCTATCACTCTCAACCAGTAGCCTTTGGAAGTCTAAATGTTGCATTACTCGAGTGAGTGACTTCAGGTTACTCGAGTGAAATAAATTGGGCTAAATGTTACTCGAGTGGACATGTTGTTTACTCGAGTGAGTCGTTGCTAGATTGCAAATTTCACCATTGTATCAAACACCAATTTGCTCATCATCAAAACATAAAGGGACTTGAATCTTAACCACCCTTGGTTCAATAGGTCATTCATGAAACTTTAGTTTTCTAGCCCCTGTATAACTCGAGTTGGCTCTTCAATAACTCGAGTTGAATATTTGCCCCTGATGGTCTGATTTTTCTTCTTCACTTCTGGACGCGATGGTTACTTCAATAACTCAAGTTGGACTAACATGTAACTCGAGTTAGCCTTGAACAACTGCTCAAATATTAAACTCAATTTTTTTCATCATCAAAACACAAAGGAATCCAAATTTTAACCACCCTTGGTTCAACAATCTCCCCCTTTTTGATGTGCATCTATCAAAGACAACAATTTTTAAAAAATTGATCAATGCTTACCCTTATCACAAATTTTAGTGCATATCAAATTCAAACTCCCCCTTACTATAAAAGTTTTACTAAAATCTCAATAAGAGGATATCAAATTTTTTTGCAACTCAGTTTTCATCTCAATTGACAACCATGTCATACTCTTACAATTTTTATTAGCAATCACATTAATCAAGCTCAATCAAGAAATCAAACTCATCAATGAAAACCACATTTTACTCCCCCTTTTTGTCATCAACATAAAAGGGAATAAAATAGAATAACATGAACATCCATAAAAGGAATAGCATTAAGAACAACTAAATATCCATTCATAGATTAAACATTCAACATCCAAGTAGGCTTACAAATTGGCCAAATAGAACAAAGTTAAAGCATCCAAATAGGGATACAAATTTGCCAATGAAATATCCATAATTTCAAAACAAAATGCAACAAAATATAAAAATGAATGAATGGGCATGCAATGTTGATCCAAGTGTCCTAGCCATATCATGGAGCCGGTGGCGGTGGCAGTGTAGAGGTAGAAGCAACTACATCGTTATTGGTACAACGAGCCTTTTTCACCCAAGTGCACATATCACTCACAAATCCTTTAATTTCCTCAACCATTTCACCAAGTTCATCCACTTTATTTTCAAGAGCTCTAAATTCTTGAACACTAATCGAAGTTCGAGAGATACTTGCACCACGTGTGCTCATTCTTCCATTATGAATTACACCAAGAGTGTGATCAATTGGAGGAGATATACGATAGCGATCTCTAGAATTAACCAACACATCCGAATCCAATCTCACATAGGCGCCAAAAATCCATCCTCAATTTTCCGTCTTGATTATTTTAGTGTTGCTCAAAATTTTCTTGTTGAAAATCCAAGAATGTGGCACCTCTTATGATTCACACCTTGAAAGATCAATACCGTGCCCTTGAAGGATCTTGGTAATAATCGTACCATATGGAAGTCCATCTTTTCATTTGCTCTTCTCATGACTTTTCAAAGAATTGTTTCCACTTGTATTTCATCCGTTTAATAATGAGAGCTAAAAAATTGATGTGATTGTGTTTAATCACATGCCCTAAAATTTCAGTGTCCAAGCCCGTCGTATGATTCTGAGTGTCCTTATCAGGTGTAATACTTCTATTGATTGTGTAGTGAATCATTCTCAAATCTCTTGGCAAATCAGTAGCCTCAAGTTGAACATTGGAAGCGACCTCAACTACAACAATGGATTTCAAATACTTATACAACTTTTGTAACCAAAAATCTTCACCAAAGCAACTTGTTCATCCACATCCTTATCACTATCTTCAACCTCTTTCACTTGAGATAACTCATTGGGCACAATTCCACCTTCTGGAATATTAAACCACTCACACAAAAGTCTCTCTAAAATAAGAAAACCCCTTCCACACACACGAGTGTGAAGAACTGTACCCCATTCATTAGACCTTCTAACTTCATCTATATTAGCGTAGAATTATTTCATCAAATCTTCATGAATATTAGCCTTAAAACTCAAAAAATCATTGATGCCTAGAGGTCTAAAGACATTCTCCAAATCATACCCGGCATCCAGCAATACATCATAATCAAAAGATCATACTAGGCAGAAGTTTTTACTTAAAAATTACCTTATGATACACCTCTTGAGCTGTACGATTGATAAAGCAAGAATCGAATAGCAAACCTTCTATTGGAGACGAATAACTTTGACCGAATGAAGGTCTAACAGCTGTTCACTCTGTTATTGAGCTTGTTCCGGTGGATTTTCCGTGCAGAGGAGGTGAGGGTGTAGATGAGTTGAATTCTTCACTCACAATTGGCTATAAATTCCTTTGACCACTTCTCTTAACCTTCTTCGAGGTTTTAGAGCCATTTTTATGAAATCTAAAGTTAGGGTTTGGTGGAGGCGGATGAATAGATTTCTAGAGAATTGAAGTGATTTTGATGAAATGAAGAGGTGAAATGATGTTGATGGAGGTCAAAATTATTTGAAAGGGATGGGTTTAGTCGATTTTGGTTGGAATCAACTCGAGTTGGGAGGAGAGGGAAAGAGGCCTTCGGTTTAGGTTTGAAAGAAGTGAGGCTTTTATTTTGGAAGTCGTGTTTTAAACACACTGGAATTGCCGTTAACTCAAGTTAAATAATCAATTACTCAAGTTATGTGTGCCATGTTTAACTCGAGTTGCCATTTTTCCTTACTCGAGTTATCTTGACTTCGTTCAACTCGAGTGACTCATTGCTTCTTACTCGAGTTGTTCACCACCCATACAACTTGAGTTACATGTCCATAAATTCGAGTTAAATTTCTTCAGACTGACCCAGTATGCTTAGTTCAAACCAATAACTCACCGAACACAATACCTTACTGGAGTTAACCACTGTGACAACCCATATCTTCAAATTTCATCAAAGGACCATTACCAATACTTTGTCACCACACTGATAGATATAACCATGGAAATTTGAGGATCATTTTAATGTGAATGAATGCAAATGAATCAAACAAATAAATCATTAAACATATAATTCAATCATGCCAAGAATCATTAACCATATATTTCAATCATGCCAATGAAATTATAACAAATAAACCATTCACAAAGGTTTTGTAAAAAAATACGCAAGAAGGAAATTTTTGAAACCAAATAACCATTTGATACCAGAAGACTAAAAGTTGATCACACAAAACAAATAGGCAAATTTCATAACAAATTATAGCACATCAACTAGTATAATAAATTATAATTTTAATACTATGCTACCTCAACCACTAATGAAAAAAATTGGTGGTGACCAACAACTTGTTCCTTCCTTCTCCAAGTTCCTTGACATGCATTTTTCCTTCTTTTTTTTTTCTCCATTATGGTTTTCCTTCAAAATATGAACACTTCTTGGTACCCATTTTCTTTTGGGTCCATGGGGGTTATAATCAATCATATTATGGAGAATGGTTCATTTGGGAATCCACACCTTCGTTACTCTGACATAGGTATTATTTCTAACACCAAAAGAATAAGAAATATATCCCATTTTACCACAATAGTTGCAAGTAGAAAATAGAAATGATGCATGTGGTTTGACAAACCTAGTATGGTATGATTTGTTATCATTCTTGTAATCATACCCCAAACCACTTTTGGACAAAGACAACCTTTGGCTACTAAGAAGCTTGTCAAAATTTTCTTTCCATTGAGTGAGTTTGTGAGAGACATTAGTGAGCCAATCAACTTTCTTCTTTAAAGCAACATTTTCATTGACTAAGTCATCATTTTTTTTAGCAAGGCATTTACCAAGTTCACCCTTCAATCTATCATTCTCCTTTTTCAAGCAATCATTTTCATTTTGCAAGATATCAATCTTTTTACCAAGTTCATACACAATTTTCTTTAATGCAACATTCTTAATACCAAGCTTCCTAAATTCATCATACAATGATTCAAATGCTTCATATAATTCTTCATGAGTATAGGAATCACTTATCCCATCCTTTTCTTCTTCTCCAATTGCCATGGGACATATGTTCACAACTTCTTCATCATTATTCGAACTATCATCACTATTGCTCTAAGTAGCCACCATAGCTTTGCTTTTCTTCTTAAATCTTCTGTTGGATTTTTTAAGAGAGGACATTCGGATTCGATGTGCCCGACTTCTTGCATTCATAGCAAATAATTTTATTTTCCTTCTTGGATGACCTTTTTGCGAATTTCTTTCTTCTAAGCAATTTCTTGAACTTTCTAGCGAGATCAGTGATTTCTTCATTCTAATTTTCTTCCTCACTATCACTAGAAATTTTGGCCTTTGAAGTTGAAACTTTGAATGCTATATTCTTTTCCTTTTTCTTTTTCTCTTCTATTTCCTTTTCTTCATCCTTCATGCTCATTTCATGAGTAAGCAATGAACCCATAAGATCCTCCAATGGTAGAGTTGAAAGATCCTTTGCTTATTGAATTGCATTCTTGATTGGAGCCCAAGGCTTTGGCAATGATTGAAGAATCTTCCTTACTAGCTCAAAATGTGTGCAAGTCTTTTCTAGAGCTTTAAGTGCGTTCACAATATCATTGAATCTATCGAACATGGCTTGAATTGATTCATTTGGCTTCATATTGAAGAGCTCGTATTTATGAACAAGTAAGGATACTTTGTTCTCTTTTACTTTCTTTGTTTCTTCATAAGTGACTTCAAGAGTATGCCAAATTTCTTGTGCATTTTGACATTGTTACGCCTTGGTCTCTACTAAGTGCACAAGAGTATGTGCATAGCTTTATGGTTATAGGAAACAAGCCTTCTATCATAAGCATTCCATTCTTCCTTTGCCTTGTTGATTTTTTCACCATTGACAACTTTAGTAGGAACATACGGTCCTTCTTTAACAACATCCCAAACATTGGTGCCTTTTGACTTCATGAATGCCATCATTTGCATTTTTCAATATACGTAATCACTACCATAAAAAAAGAGCTCGGTTAGTGGCCAAACCTTCATATTTAGAAACATTATTCATGGATTCCATTTGGATATTTTCTCTTAGGTTGGGAAACCAATATCAAGAGATTAAACTCTGATACCAATTGTAGGTCTGAAATGAAAATCCAAGAGGTGAGGAAGGGGGTGAGTTGGATTCCTAACATAAAAATATATTTAAAAATGTTTTGGAACATTCAATATGAGTTAAAAACAAATTAAGAATAATCAACCAATTCACACAAATGACAAATGTAAAGAAAGAAGGGTTAGAGAAATCAAAGCCAATATTTATAGTGGTTGGACACTATTGGCCTACATCCACTCCTCAAGCTTCCCCTTGAGATTTAGAATCTACTAACACTTCCTTCTTCAATGGATGAAGGCAACCTCTACACACTTTTGCTTCTTAAGTTCAAGATCAAACCATTCAAGTACAACCCTTGTTTTTAAGACAAACAAGAAAACTATTCTCTCTTTAATACAATGATTTTTTTTTACAATGAAGAACAAAAATGTAATCTATCAATCTCAAGCAAGAAAGAAATTGCAAGTGTAAAAGCACTCTCGAGAGGAATATGAATGATTTGCCAAATAAGAACGATTGAAAGCTTGATGATGTTGCTAGATTATTGCAAGTTGTTGTTTTGGTATTTTTTTATGTCCCTTAGAGGTATTTATACCTTTCGAGGTTGAAAGAGATGTTGTGGAGCTGTTTGGAGCCATTGTGAGATGGAGCAGTCATAGCATTTAATACACTAACACCTTATATAACTCGAATAGGCACTTCACTAACTCGAGTTAACCCTTATGAACATCATGAATTCTGCACCTCTTACTCGAGTAAGCAAACCTCTAACTCGAGTTATCCATAGATGTTACTGTTGGGACCACCAACCCTAAACTTTTGAACTTTGATCTTGTTACTACTAGGTATAATCATTTTGTCTCCAATGATAACTTGATTTATCCAACTTCTAATTCGAGTTAGCCTTCAATCTCATGCTTCCTCTTTCATTAATTTATTCGAGTTATAGATATTGTAACTCGAGTTGATTTTATGCGTCTGATGCCTAGAATATTTAACTCGAGTTGACCTTCTCACTAACTCGAGTTGTGTAGCTGCTGATTAACTCGAATTGGCTTCCTATTAACTTGAGTTGTTGCTTTTGAACATCGGCCTAAGAAAGTTGTCTTACTCGAGTTGAATATATATAACTCAAGTTGCTTGGCTATTGAATAACTCGAGTTGGTCATTCACGTAACTCGAGTTGTACACACTTTGACTTAGTCCAATTAGACTCTTAGATCTATCTCAATAGATTTGTATCCCTAGGATATGTAAGGCTTCACCTAAGTCCTTTATTGTGAAACACTTTCCTAACCAAGTATTGACAATCTACAAGGTTCGAATATCATTTTCAATTATTAAGATGTCGTCAACATACAACACTAAGAATACTACTGCACTCCCTCTAACCTTCTTGTATACACAAGGCTCATCTTCATTCTTGATGAATCCAAACTCTTTGAATATTTCATCAAAATGAAGATTTCAACTTTGGGATGCTTACTTCAATCCATAAATGGATCTTTGAAGCTTGCATACCTTACTGGATTCTTAGGATCGACAAAACCATCAGGTTATGTCATGTACGCACCCTCGAGGAGGTTTTCATTTAGAAAAGCAATTTTGACATGCATTTTTCATATCTCATAGTCATAATATGTTGCTATGGCAAGAAAAATCCTAATAGATTTGAACATAATGACTGGTTGAGAGGTTTCATCATAGTCAATACCATGCGTTTGTCTAAAATCTTTTGGAACAAGTCTGGCTTTGAAGATCCCATCGACTTTTTACTTGTAAATCCATTTGCAATCAGTGACCTTGGCTCCATCAGGTGGATCCACCAAGTTCCAAACTTGGTTATCATGCATAGATTTCATTTCCGATTTCATGGCTTCATGCCATCTTATAGAATTTGGATCTACAATAGCCCCTTGGTAGGTTGTAGGCTCATTTTGATATGCAAGAACAATTCCTTTATCGTAAGTTATGAGAAATTCAAATCTCGTAGGCTCATGACGAATCCTACCAGACCTTTTTGGGCCTTATGTTATAGATTCAGACTCCACAACATCTTGTGAGTTGTCTTGAATATCTGTTCTATCTTCAGTGGTTATTTGTGGTTCTTTTATCTCCTCTAGAAGTACTTTACTCCCACTAATTCCTTTGGAAATGAGTTGTTTTTCCAAAAAAAAATCATTTCGAGCAATAAACACCTTTTTCTAGGAATGATTATAAAAGTAATATCCTCTTGTGTCCTTTGTGTTGAACCAAGTTTGGTCTACATGAAAATTTCCTCTAAGTTTTGATGATTTAACAAATCAATTGAAAAAGTTAAGCTATGCACTTTGACAAAGATAAAGAAATTCCGAAGTGTTCCAGAGTTGATACAACGTGTGTAATACCTTATATTATGTGTGTAGTACCGTGTTAATGAGAAGACAGAATGATCCAAGTCTTTTTTGTGCGGACTATATTAGATAGAATCCATGCAGCAAAAAGTGAATTCATTCAGGTAACATATGATGTGCGCGGTATGGAATACTATGCGTGTAGATGAGCTGTGAATTCAAACTAGAAAGAAATGTGCGCATAGAATGAAAGAGCTCCATTTTCTTACTATGCACATAGTATGAGATAGTATGCACGTAGACGGGTATGACAGGCTGTTTCCAGCAAGCGAAAAATTCTGTTATGTTGTGTCAGAAATTCAAAAAGAGAATATTTGCTGGCAGATCAAATTACATTAGAAGATCACGTTCTATGCACGTAGAACCAGTGTTACGCAAGTAGATCTGAGTGAGCTGGACTATGAGACAAATCTGAGACTCTCATCGGGAATTTCAAATTTGAATATTCCCTGACACCATATGACGCAATCACGTGGCAAACCAAAGGTGTACTCTTGGAGGTCCGTCTATGCCCATATAAGATAATGGAATGCACGCAGAACCATAGTACTATGGTCGCAGTATAAATGCTATGCACGTAGTAGTTTCCAAAATTTTGATTAAATCAAGTAGTGGATACTGGGCTTCATACTATGAACAAATAAGAGGGAAAGCAGCGTGTAATACTCTATTACAAATGGACACTACGTACATACTATTTGTAGTTTGTGCGAGTAAGGACTGAGGTCAACAACTTTAACAAGTTGCAGCTATCTCATAACAGATTGTTTGAGCCCCACAACGGCTAGTTTTCATAGTGAAGCTATAAATAGACTTCATCAGTCCAGAGCCAAGTAGAGAACATTTTTTAGAGTGTTGCACAAGCTTTGCGAATTTTTCTTAACTTTCTCTCTCTAAAAATGTTTCCTAGTTCTTACACCTCACTAAGCTTTTGTATTGCTATTTTCTTTGAGATTTGGTGTAAGAAGATCATACTATTTCTGTTGAACATTGTGTCAATAAGCTTTGGTTGTAAAGCTTGAAGGTAGATTAGGTTTGCTTGTTTGGTTCCTTAGAAAAACAAATGGGTTTGGGTTTTCTTTTTGAGCCAGTTAAAAACAAGAGATTGTAAAGGTTGTCTTGTGAGCTCTAAAAACAAGAGGTTGTAACGGTTTGCCTCCACCCACAAGTGAGGAAGTGATAGTGGATTGAAATTCTCTAGTTGAGGCTAGAGGAGTGGACGTAGGTCAACGAGGACCGAACCACTATAAATTGTGGATTTTTTTCTCTATTCCTTACTTATTTTCATTTCAGTTTTAGTGATTATGTTGTATTTAGCTATTAACTTTTGCTTTTCAAAATATTTCCAAATGTTTTAAAAAACTTTTATACTTAGCAAGATATCCAATTCACCCCCTCTTGGGTAGCCATATTGTGATTACATTTTGGATACCCCACAAATATACACTTCTCGCATCTAGGTGCTAACTTTCCAGAAACTTGATGATTCACTAAAGCTTCACATCCCTAAATCCTTAGAAAATACATTATAGGCTTCTTCCCATTTCATATCTCATATGGTGCCTTTTCAACCTCTTTAGATGGAATTTGGTTAAGTATGAAAGCAACAATTTCTAAGGCATAGCCCTAAAATGAGATTGGAAGATCTGTTTGACTCATCATTGATCGAACCATATCCAATAGAGTTCGATTTCTCCTTTCGGATATGCCATTCCATGCATTCTGGGAGGAGTAAGTTGTGAGACAATCCCACACTCCTTAACATGATTGTCCAACTCTTGGCTTAAATACTCTCGACCACGATCGGATCGAAGTGCTTGGATATTTTTTCCAAGTTGGTTTTGTACTTCACTTTTGAATTCCTTGAACTTTTCAAAAGATTCATATTTATGTCTCATAGGATAGAAAAATTCATACCTACTGAATTCATCAGTGAAGGTGATGAAGTACAAATAACCTCCTCTAGCACTTGTACTAAAAGGTCTGCATACATCAGTATGTATTAGACCTAATAGATCATTGGCCCTTTCACCTTTGTTCGTAAAAGGATTCTTGGTCATTTTGCCCAACAAAGAAGATTCACATGTATCAAATGAGTCAAGTAATCAATCTTTATGGAGTGTTGAGATGCGTTTCTCGCTTGCATGGCCCAAACGACAATGCCAAAAGTTAAATTATTTGATTTTAACCTTTTATTAATGTTATAGATATGCTTGTTTTGTTCCAAGTTTAAAACATAGAGACCAAAAGACAAGGTTGCAACACCATAACAAATGTTCCCATGATAAATGGAAAGATTATTATTCTTAAAATTAAAATGAAAACCATCACTGTCTAAACAAGAAATGGAAATGATGTTCTTGCTCATAGCAATAACATAATAACAATTCGATAATTGTAAAACAAGTCTAGTAGGCAAAGTTAAATGATAAGGTCCTACGGCTAATGCAAAAACTCTTACTCCATTGCCCACTAATAGGTCCACTACGCCTTTCATCAATGCTCCACTATTTCTCAATCCATACAAGTTAATGCAAATATGAGTTCCACATCCAGTATCAAATACCTATGAGGAAGTAGTAGACATATTGATTTCTATAACAAAAATACCTGAAGTAGAAGTCTTACTTTCCTTCTTTTTTAGCTCTTTTAAGTAGAGTTTGCAATTTATCTTCCAATGGCTCGACTCATTGCAGTGAAAGAAAACTTCCTCTTTCGGTTTGGTCATCTTGGGCTTAGACTTCAACTATTTGGTCTTGGATTTCCCCTTGCCAATGCCAACAAACTTTGGCTTAGCCTTGCCCTTCCCCTTTTGTACCACAAGAAAATCATTGGTCTTGGGAATGCTCTTCTTGGCATTCTTCAACATACCAAGTAGCTCGGTGATGGACTTATCCATATTGTGCATGTTGTAGTTCATGACAAACTGGTCATAACTACTTGGGAGTGACCCTAAGATCATATCTATGTCTAACTCTTTCTTTATATGAGCACCAAGTCTCTCAAGTTGGTCAATGTAACCTTTCATCTTGAGTACATGAGCACTTACTGAGATGCTAGGAGCCATCCTATATCCATTCAATGCCTTAGTTGTCAAGAACCTTTCTTGACGAGCTTGTTGTTGGAACATTTCCATGAGATGCTTCATCATGTAAATGCCTCCATATTCTCGAATTGCTTTTGCAAATCTGTAACCAAGGTGGCAAGCATAAGACATGTGACATCCACTGAGTCACTTAAATTCTTCTCATAAGCATCGTTTTGTGCTCTTGAGGCTTTGGATAGAGGTACAGGGGGCAACGCTGTATTGAAGACATAACTCTTCCTTTCTTGCTTAAGAACAATTCTTAAGTTTTGAGACCAATCAAAGAAGTTAGTCCCATTCAATTTCTCCTTCTCAAGGATCGATTGCAAAGTTAAGGTTGATGTGTTGTTGTTTGTTGCTATTATATCTACATACAAAATATGCAAAGATTAATAAATAGGTATTTGCATACGCCCACTAAAATTAACATCCCTAAAGTTAATATAAGTTCTAAAACATAGTGGGTATAAGATCCATATTTCACTCAAAGTTAAGTCAGTTGAGATAGTCCTTAACATTAGCTATTTAGGTAGAAAACTCCTTTTCAATTATATCATATATAACTCTTGTATTTCTATGGATTTTGACATCTCATGTCTCGGTATTAAATCCCTTTCTATGTCGTACGCCCAAAACCATTTTGATAGTCATGTTAAGTGTAATCATGACCAAAATGTAGATACAACCATTATCTTTCCAAAGAAGGATAAGTACTTCTTTCTGGGGTATCCAAAAGAAACAAAAGAAAACTATTTTTACATCTGACCCGAGAACAAAGTGTTTGTTGCTCACAATGCTTTCTTTTTGGAAAGAGAGTTCATTTCCAAAAGAGTCAGTGGGAGTAAGATATGTCTTGAAGAAGTTCAAGAACCATAAGTTGCCACAGAACCGCATGGGGAAATTCAACAAGACTCACAATCAGTTGTTGAGTCGGAACCACCAACACAAGGCCCACGTAGGTCTGATAGTATTCATCACGAGCCTGAGAGATATGAATTTCTCATTATTGACAATAATAGCATGATGAATGTGGATCATAATGAGCTCACATCCTATCAAGAAAATGAGCCCAAATTCTGAGAAATGATTAAGGCCATGAAATCTAAAATGCAATCAATGCACGATAACCAAGTTTGAAGTTTGGTTGATCCACCTGAGGGTGCTAAGGTTATTTTTTGCAAATGGGTTCGTAGGATCAAATATGACATGACCCACAAATCTTGACTTGTTGCAAAAGGTTTCAAACAAACTCATGGCATTGACTATGATGAAACTTTTTCACCAGTCGTAATTATCAAGTCTATTAGGATTCTTCTTTCCATTGCTGTGTAATACGATTACAAGATTTGGCGAATGGGTGTCAAAATAGTGTTTCTTAATGAAAACTTACTCGAGGATATGTACGTGACACAACTAGAGGGTTTTGTTGATTCTAAACATCCTAATAAAATGTGTAAGCTTCAAAGATCTAATTATGGATTGAAGCAAGCTTTAGGGAGTTGGAATATTCATTTTGATGAATCAATTAAGGAGTTTTTTTCCATAAAAAATGAAGATGAGCCTTGTGTATACAAGAAGGTTAGTGGGAGTGCAATTTTATTCCTAGTACTTTATGTGGATGATATTCTACTAATTGGAAAATGACATCCCTACCTTGCAGAATGTCAAGTCTTGGTTAGGGAAATTTTTTCAATGAAAGACTTAGGTGAACTTGACAATATTTTAGGCATAAGGATATATAGAGATAGATCCCACAGTAAATCGGCCTAAGTCAAAGCGGGTACATTGACAAGGTGCTAAAGAGGTTTAGCATGAAAGAATCTAAAAAGGGATTCTTGCCAACGTCTCATGGCATTCAGCACAAAAAGTCTCAATGCCCTACCACAAGGGATGAGAGAGAGCACATGAGTAAGATTCCATGTGCTTTTGCCATTGGTTCTATTTTGTGTGCCATGTTTTGCACCCGACTTGATGTCACCTGTGCTTTGAGCATGACAAGTAGATTCCAGTCAGATCTAGGTGAAAGTCGCTAGACTGCAGTAAAAAATATCTTTAAGTACTTAAGAAGAACTGATGATGTTTCCCTGGTGTATGTGGACCTAAAAGCGTATTAGTTGTAAATGGTTACATAGATTCTGGCTTCCAATCTAACTTAAATGTCTTTAGATTGTAGTCAGGTTTTGTGTTTTATTTGAATGGAGGTACTGTGTGCTGGAGGAGTTCCAAGCAAGACGCCGTAGTGATTCTACTATAGAAGCCGAGTATATAGCTGCTTCAAACATAGCCAAAGAGGAAGTTTGAATCAACAAGTTTGTTATAAGTATGGGTGTCGTTCCTAGCATTTCAAACCCAATAGATCTCTACTATGAGAATAATAGGGCCATTACCAAGCCAAAGAGCCCAGGTCACATCAGCAATCCAAACATATACTCAGACGTTTCCACCTCATTCGAGAGATCGTTGAGATGGGAGATGTCAAAATATGCAGAGTTGATACAAATGACAATGTGACTGATCCATTGAATAAACCACTACCACAACTAAAGCATGATCATCATATTAGGTCATTGGGTATTCGATTTATGCCTAATTGGGCTTAGTACAAATGAGAGATTGTTAGTTATATGCCCTAGCCTAATCATTTGTACATTGTCATTTATATTGTTATTTAATAAATATGAGGTTTATCATTTTGGCATATGTTTTATCATATTATTTTGTAATGCATTAACTTGATAAAAGTATCCATTAATAGTTGATTCTGTCTTATGTTATCAAGTTAGTGACTTGATAGTAAAACCTTGAGATAAAAGAACAATATTCTAAATTGTCCCTAGTTGTTCATTATCATAGGAATGATAATGACTTAAGACTAGTGTGCACTTTTAGAGATGATCATGTTTTACTGATCATGGACATGAGATTTTACTCAGAACATAGATACATGTTGGGACGTGATATTGGACTGACCCACTATGAGAAATATTACATGGAATATGTCATCAGTATTTCCTATCGCAATAGTGATATTTGAGTCATTCGACCTGAATTCACCATGAATTCCTTAATGAGGATCTTTATGTTTTGATATAGTTCAACATCATCCGTAACAGGATGGTAATACAAGGTATAATTGGACATATGGTAAATCATGTAGAGGAATGTGAGTGACAGTGAAGGAATTTGTCCCACTCTTATTTGAGTGAGATATCTCTAGGCCACTTGACAAATAGGACTAATGAAATGCATGGCTCTGCTCGAATGAAATTGATAGAGGTTATCAATATCATTTATTTTGTTCAGTCTACTTGGGTATCAAGAATTGTTTGATTAAGCTATATAATCCTAACATGATCCATGCTTTATGCTTAATCGAGATATCATGTGACCAAATGATTAAATATCGTATTGTAGTTTATGTTTTATCGAGCATCGAATTTGCTCAAGTTGGGTAGTCATAATATCATGCTAGAGGCCGCTTATGAATTATGGGCCTAAATGGTAATTTGGGCCTACTGCCAATATTGAGCGGATCTACAAGATCACATACTATAATGGACTGCGCTATTTATCTTGTTATCATTTTATGTGAAATAATTTTGCTTTTAAAATGGTTTAACACAAATCAAAATTAATTTGACCTGGTCAAAATAGTTTGTTTGACTTGGTCAAAGAAAGAAAAAACTTCTTTGACTTAGTCAAATAGAGTAATTTGTTTGACTTAGTCAACTAGGATGGGTTTGATTTGGTCAACATGACAATTAGCATTTTTTTTTGAAATAAAATGGGCCAAAATTAATATATTAATTTAATTACTTCCAAAATTAATATATTAATTAATAAATATATAGCAAATGGTTAGTCCTTACCAGACAATGAATAAGAGCATTCTTGTGAGACAAGACATAAGACTCCTAATGAGACTAGAAGTAGGATTTTCCAAATTGTATAAAAACAGTTTTTTATGAAACCCTAGCAACTCTTGTCATCCATACCACTAAAAGAGAGAGAAAAATAGCAAGGTTTTATTTTTTGAGAGTGTACTAAAAAATTCGGTGCTATCATATCTTGTAGTTCGATTCGTGTGGATAGCAGTAGAGGGTGTTCTCGTCATACAACATTTGCGACTCATACTATACAGCACCTTCTCATCAGTGATCCAATTTTGAGAGGTAAACACATATTCCTTAGTCTGTTTTATTGATTTACATGGATCCTTGGTGGAGTTCGTGACAAAAAAAGTTTTATTTCCGTTGCTTGTATGGTGTCACAGATTCCAATAATAAGACAGAATCAACCCTTCGTGGATGCTATTATCAAGTTAATGCATTATTAAACAACATGATAATATATATATGCGAAAATGAAATGCCTCATATTTATTAAATGGCAACATAAATGACAATGTTCATATGATTGGATTAGGGCATATCACTAACAAGTATGAAATGCGGTGAAAAAGAGATGAAAAAAGAAATGGAAAACATGTTTTTGAAGTTGGAAGATCAATGGAAGAAAGTGCGACAAAAACTGGCTCAAAGGGAGCAGAGTTCGTCCACCTGCAAAACGTCATTGGAGGGCCAAAGCTACACTTTGGGGAATTTTTGGCTAGCTATTTAATAGGGTTTTAACACATGTAAATGGGCATGAATACCCCCTCTTATCCACTCTTCCACACATTTTTACACTCTACATCTTTTTATTTTTGCAAGAACACATCTATTTTCTTTCTCTCTCTCTTTTGAAGAATGTACTTTAAGGGTTTGAAAGGAAAGAAGAAGAAGACTTGAAGGCTTGAGGATTTCTCTCCAAAACAACCTAGAGAGGCTTTGTCTATACCTTATTCTCTCTTTTACTCTTTATTTTCATAGTTTTTCACCATGATTTGTGCTATTTTTCATTGTCTTACTTTTATGAACATGATCATGGTAGCCTAAACTATTTGTTAGGATTGAAAGATGCAGTCTATTGATAGATATTTGTTATATTTATGAATGGGTATTATGTATTTCATGTCATATCTTGTGTTTATGTTGGACTTGATTCAATGACATGTTATAAATGAATATTGTTATGCTTGATCACCATAATAATATTAGTGACAAATTTAGGTGAAGGATCAAAATATGAAGTTTAAATGAGGTCTACAAGGATTGAAATTACCATACATAGGGTAGACATATTCTATATAGGTAAGGTGTTTGATGAAATTCCCGAATGATCCAAATGAGTCTAATTCAGTTAGGCGAGGCCGATAGGACCCTCCTAATCAATGCAGACATAGCTTAAATGAACTTGGAAGATGCTTTAAGAAAATTCAATGAGAGAACACTTAATCCATAAAAGAACCCATTCATAAATATAACAAGTAGATGTCTTGGTCGAACCTCAAAAGCCCTAACATCTTATCATATATTCCTTGCTTCCTTTTGCAACTTACTTTGAATGTTTATTTTGTTGCATCGGTGTTTCTTATTAAAAAATACAAAAAAAATCAATTGTTGGATTTTTATTTTCTTGTCACAAATTAATCACATTAGTAAATGTTTGTTTATGCCCTAGTTCAATCATTGATATACATTGTCATTACATTTATTATTTAATAAAGATGCATTTCACTTCATATCAATGAAATATTATATTGTTTATGACAATAAAACTTCTATGAATAGTTTATTCTTACTTATGTCATCAAGTGTGTGACTTGATAGTAAAACCATACGGTAAAAAGAATACTATTCTAAAAGTCCCTAATCGATTGTTATCATGGGAATGATGACAAGCCAAGGTTAGTATGTTGCTAAGAGGATAATCACATTTTACTAATTATGGATATGAGATATCACTTAGAACAAAAATACATGTTAGGGAACATGTATTGGACTGGCTCGCTATGAAAACTTAATGGATGAATGTCATAAGTAGCTTTCATACAGTGGTGATGTTTAAGTCCTTTGACTGATTGGATATGTCATGAATCATGTAGAGGAGTGATGGTGAGAGTGATGGATTTGTTCATCTTATGAAGAGTGATATTTATTGGCCACTTGATGAGTGAGATTGATGGAATGTATGCATAATTGAATGAATTTATTTAGGGGTTTATCAATGTCGTTTGTTATATTAATCTACTTGAGATCAAAAAACATGCTAAGCAATATAAGGTTGACATGTGACCATGCTTTATGCTTAGATGAGATATCTTGTGACAAAAGGACTAAATGTCAGACTGTGAAAGGTTAACACGGATGACCGACATCCGCTCAATTTTGGGTTGCCATAATGTATTACTAGATGCTTCTTATGGACTTTGGGCCCAAAGGTTTAGGACAAGTCCCATTACCAATTTCAAGTGGGCCTATTGGGTCATACACAAGAACTAATTGGATTTGTTACAAAGTTTCTCTCTTTGTGGTGATTGAATTATTAAGATGATTAATTTGATTAATTAACAATAATTCTACATTTTATGATTTATGTGTTAAATAAGATTTAATACATATTCCATTAATGTAATGAGATTTTAATATAAATCACTAGTTAGCAGGGTTATGGATATTTAATTATGTGTGACATAATTCGGCCCATGTGAGTGGTTTATTAAATGATAATGTATCATATAATTAAAAGCCCAATAACATTAATCAAACTCATTAGAATTTCGGCACAACCTAACCTAATTAGGAGGGAGAAAATTCGGCACACTCATCCTAATTAGGAGGAAGAATTTCGGCACACACCACCTCTCTTATTTTTAGGAGTCTCATTCCTTGTGTGAGAAGGATCAAATTTGACACATAATTTTATTCTTGTGTGACAAGGAAAGATAATAAAAACCTAATTTTATTAGGAAGTGTTTATTCTTGTAGGACAAGCAAAGCAAATCCTAGTGTGACTAGGATAGGAATTCGGCACACTCCTTCTAGATTAGGAAGGCTGAATTCTTGGAGGACAAGGCGAGAGAAATTTCGGCCTTGTTATGCACCTATTTAGGTCTCCTCTTATGCCTATAAATAGGGTACACTCATTGACATTCTTTTCATGGCTTGGCCGAATTTGAGAGTGCCACTTTCAAAGGGATAAAATTATTTTGTGAGTCTTAGAATAGTGATTCTAAAAGAAGTGCTAGTACACTTCACCAATCCTAGGTAAGTTAATTTGTGTGGATACCTCTAGACATGTTCATGCAAAGGCAACATGAGTTCGAAAGGTGATTCGAAGTTTTTGAATACTAAAAGCTACACCAACACTCCATCCGATCAAACATTCAAACTTTGGATCTAAGGTAGATCTTCTAACCCTAATCATATATGTTGATGTGCATGGGCCCTTGGGGAATTCAAGGCTTAAAATTTTTGTTATTTCCACTGCACTAATTAATTATGAATGTCATAAACGAGCCACAAATTCTAACACTTAGGATGAAGAAACACATTAAGCAATATAAGGTTGACATGTGACCATGCCTTATGCTTAATATAGATATCGTGAAACAAAAGGATTAAATATCAAACTGTGAAAGGTTAACTCGGATCACTGATTCCACTCGATTTTGGGTTGCCATAATGTAATACTAGATACCGCTTATGAACTTTGAGCCCAAGTATTTGGGTTAATTTCGAGTGGGCCTATTGGGTCACACACTAAAACGAATTGGATTGGATTAATAATGTTCTCTCGTTTGGTAAATGAATTATTAGGATAATTAATTTGATTAATTATTAATAATTCGGGGTTTTATAATTTATATATTATTTATGATATAAGATATAATTCATTAATGTAATTGCCTTTTAATTTAATTCACTTATTAATATTTTTTTGGGTTTATTTATGTGTGACACAAATTAGGCCTATAGATATTAATAATAGACTGATTTATTTAATGATAGTGTATCATATAATTAAAAACCCAATGACATAGTAAAACCCTAGTGTAAATTCGGCTAGCACTCCTATTTTTTAGGAGTTTTTATTCTTGTATGAAAAGAAGAGGCAAACCCTAGTTTGACTAGGAGAAAATTTGGCCCTCTCTCTCCTAAATAATAGGGGCCGAAATCTTGCTTGAACAAGAAAGGAAATTCGGCCTCTATTCCTTGAGAAGGAAGGGTCGAATCCTTGTATGGCAAGGATAGGGATTTTTGCAACAATTTAAGAAGGAATTCGGCACACACTCTTTGCTAAATTGGTGTGGCCAAATTCTTCTTGAACAAGGAAGGGTTTTTGCTAACTCTAATGCACCTAGTTAGGTCTTCACATATGCCTATAAATAGGAGCACACCATAGTCTTGTTTCTCATGGTAATTGATTGGCCGAATTTGTTAGTGTCACAAACAAAGAGAGAAAATTATTTGGAGAATTAGAACAACGATTCTAAAAGTGCTACTACACTCCACCAATCCAAGGAAGTTCATTCGTGTGGATACCATGGGTCATGTTCACGTAAAGGTAACATGGTTGAAAGGGTTTCGAATTTATACTAAAAGCAACATCAACAATTCATTCGTTCATACAATCAAGCTTTGTTTTTTCAAGGTAAAACCCTAACCCTAATCGTTTATGTTGATGTGCATGGATCGTTTATGTAATTCAAGGATAAAAGTTTTTTGTTATTTTTGTTGCGTTATCCTTTATATGAATGCCATATTTACTTAGGAATTCCAACAGTGGTATCAGAGCCACTTGCACAATCAACATAACCGATTCTTTTATATGATATATAATTGTGATTGTTTGAACAATTCGGCCTTACTTATTATTTGTTGATCATATTGCTGAATTAATTATGCATGTTAGGATTTAATTTAGCAAGATAAATTGTGAATTTTATTTGAAGGCCAAATATGGTTGATGATTGTTGAATTTGCTTAAGGTGTTATATAGATTCATTTAGCAAGCCGTTTAGGGTTTTGGATATGAGGTTTTTTAATGAGATTACAAAGAATGAATTCGATTATAATTTGATTATGGGATTCAAGTATTAATAAGATTAATACATGTTAGGGTTTTTAAATTAGCAACTCGTTTAATGAGCAATGCAAATTTAAAACTCTCGCAACCGGCTTGCAAAACTGCTTTACGCTTCCAACGCTTAATCAATGTAATTATTTGAGTAATTGCATGATGATTATAATGTGATTTTGTTTGAATGTTGATTCAATATGCATGGTGTATGACATAGCCCAAAAGAACCTATGTGATTGGATTTTTTTATAGGTTGTAATTTTGGAAAAAGGTATCTATTTCAAATACGTCCTGCATGTTGTTTTTGGGCGAGTGTGCTTGTTCTTCTTTTAATATAGATTTATTTATACATAGTATGTAAAGAAGATGGAGGTCGTTCGTGTCAATGGAGATTGAAGACCACCCTAGGTTTACCCTGATTTCACAGTGGCTTGTGAGATCAACTTAGATTTAGGCTTTGTCATGACACGTTTACATTTATGCTATATATACATGTGATGAATGTAGGCCATGAATGTTTGTTATATTTTGTATCACATGCAAACAAACAACTCGATCCCTAGAAATAGTAAGTCGTTCAAAATGCCTTTCATAATCAATGCTCGTCAAGGCCTTGTTCGTCGAGGTGTAGGTTCTGCCTTTGCAGGGTGCACTCGATTACCTCGGTGAGGCGAGGGTGGATAATCGTGGTATCCATATTTTGGTTATGGTTTGACTTAACATGACTATCAATATGGTTTTGGGCCTAGGTCATAAAATGGATTTAATGTTGGGACATGAAATGTTAAAATCTATAGAAATACAAGAGTTATATATGATATAATTGAAAAGAGTTTTCTACCTAAATAGCTAAGTTTAAGGACTATCTCAACTGACTTAACTTTGAGTGAAATATGAATCTTGCACCCACTACGTTTTAAACTTAAATTAACTTTAGGGATGTTAATTTTAGTGGGTGTATTCAAATGACCTCTTATTAATCAATGCATATTTGTATATAGATATAATGACAACAAACAACAACACACCAACCTTTACTTTTCGATCTATCCTTGAGAAGGATAAATTGAATAGACTAACTTCCTTGATTGGTCTCTAACCTTAAGAATTGTTCTTAGAAAGGAAGAGTCATGTCTTAGATACAACGTTTCCCCAAGTACCCGTATCCAATGCCCATAAGAGCACAAAATG
Organism: Flueggea neowawraea; assembly: GCA_948243855.1. NCBI lineage: Eukaryota > Viridiplantae > Streptophyta > Magnoliopsida > Malpighiales > Phyllanthaceae > Flueggea > Flueggea neowawraea. The sequence goes on from CAODLS011488148.1 coordinate 40,590, forward strand.
ATGCTTGTGAGAAGTATCTAAGTGACTCAGTGAACGTCACATGTCTTATGCTTGCTACAATGGTTGTGGATTTAGAAAAGCAATTCAAAGCTATTGAGACATTTGATATGATGAGGTATCCCAAGGTAATGTTCCAAGAGCAAACTCGTCGAGAAAGGTTCTTGACAATGAAGACATTAAATGAGTGCAAGATAAGTCTTGCCACTTCGATGAGTGCATATGTACTCAAGATGAAAGGTCATCTTGATTAACTAGAGAGATTTGGTACTCCTCTATCAAAGGAGTTGGCCATAGATATGATCTTAGGGTCACTACCTAGTAAATATGACTAGTTTGTCATGAACTACAATATGCATAACATGGTTAAGTTGTTAGTGTAAGCTCTAGCCCAAATGCATTGTATCCAGATTATATTTTATATTATATGAGCCATTATTTTATCTCATTATTATTCCTGTGCATGTTTAATTTGATAAAATATCTATGAATAATGATTCTGCTTAAGTTATCAAATATGTGATTTGGATAGTAAAATCTTGAAGCATAAAATAATAATATTCTAAATATCCCTAGTCGATTATTGTCATGTGAGTGATAATAAACAAAGACTAGTATGTACTCTGGGAGATGATCATATTTTATTGGTCATAGGATATGAGATATCAATTAGAGAACATAGAACATGTTGGAGAACAGTGTTTTGAATCGATTCGCTTATGAGAATACTACATGGTTGAAAGGTCATAAGTATTTCTCATACAACACTTATACTAGAATCCCTCTACTTGAAATTACTATGGATTCTTAGGTGATTTCTATTATACTTTGATGTACGCCTAATGTTATTTGTAATGAGTAACAAGTATGGGTATGATTGGGTATGCCATGAGTCATGCTAAGAAACATGAGTGAAGTGAAGGGATTTCCACTATCGAAGAGAGAGAAGATATCACCGGCCATTTGATTAGTGAAACTGAGTAGTGTGTGGCCACACCCAAACAATTGTAGGGTTTCGATATACATTAAAAGAGGTTTAACACAGTGGAAGCGAACAACTTTCATCGAAAACCAGCCAAGATACACTCACGAAAAACCACAACCAAAACATAATAACAAAGAAACAAAGATGCATAATTTTATACCTTCTCCTATCAAGCTGTGTGTGCCGAATTTTAAACACCAACAGAGCCCGTACCAAAACTAAAAGTTAAGGTACCTTTCCCGCCTTAAAGCCAATGAAAAGGATTGTGAATCACTACTCGTCTCTACGTTCACACACACACACACAAACTATGTGGTAAAGGGGATGTGCTAGCAACGACAAAATATGTCCGATGACAACTAGGGAATTCGGCTTTGGTTCTTAACAAAGAGAATGATGTCTCTTTCTTTAAACCAAAACTATAACTTGTTATGGAGACTTTATAAGGAAAGAAAAAATGGTTTTACTTCTGTTTTCCTTTCTCAAATTCGATTGGACCTAGAAGAGAAGAGAAGAGAGATTTTTGTTGGAAGAAGTAACAGCTTTTTCACCATACTTTGGCAGCCAAAATTCACTTTAATAAAACCCTAAATATTCACTCATATAATCAGTTTTTTTAGGCACTTAAGACACCACAATATCTTCTGGAAAAAATACAAAAACCGGCAACACAATATTTAAATGTAGTGTCCTAGTTTGACCAAACTAGTTTAGGTTTTAAAAGTCCTTTTCCAACACAACCTCTTCCCTTATTTTCTTCTTTTAATTTCTGATAATTAAACCAATGTCCATGCCAAAATCCACATCCAATGTGGGCCTCCCATGTGGGCCTCATATAGCCCAAAATTATTTTATCCAATAAAATAAATGTCCCTGTAAAAAGACGTAACTTAGTTTTTGATCGTGTGCGATCCTGTAGGTCTATTCAATGTTGGCAATGGGCCTTGGGCCCATAACTCATAAGCGGTCTCTAGCAAGACACTATGATTATCCAAATTGAATAGATGTTAATTGACATTAACAAGACCTAATGCAACCTTATACGATCCTTTGTCTCTCGATATCCTGATTAGCATAAGGCATTAACCTAGTCATCCTTATTTATTGCTGAATCATTTTCTTGACTACCTAGTAAGATTGGTTATGTCAAATAAATGATGTCTCTTATCATTTCATTTGGGCGTGGCCATGCACTACTCAATCTCTACCAATCAAGTGGCCGATGATATCTTCTCTCTTTACAGAGGGGCAATCCCTTCACTTCACTAACGTTTCTTTGCGAGACTTCCCGCATACCCAATCATACCCATACTTGTCAACCAGTTATGACCACGTTAGGCATATGTCAAAGTATACGACAAATCACCAAAAATCCCATAGTGATTTTAGGTCTGAGAATTCAAATATAAGCATTGCATGAGAATGACTTGTCGCAACGCAGTATTCTCATTAGCGGATCAAATCCAGATGCCTTGTTCCAAACTTTGTATCTATGAACTCTGATATATATTCCCTATCCATGACCGGTAGAACATGATCATCGCACAGAGCTCATACTAGTCCTAGTTTATTTCCATTCCCGTGGTTATAATTGACTAGGGATGTTTAGAATGAAATTCTTTATCACTTCCAGGTTCTACTATTAAGGTCCTCAACCTTGATAACTCAAGCGTCGAATATTCATTCGTGGACATTTTATCAACCATATACGCACAAAAAATAAATGAATGATAAAATAATGCCTCATATTTTTATTTCCAAAATAAAAGGTACATATACAATGAATTGGGGCTAGGGCTTACACTAACAACAATGTGATAAGAGTTATCATTTGTTTGATTTAGTCCGGGTCACTTATAGATCAAGAAAATGTTTTAGCATAAATAAGGGTAACCCGTTCCATGCCTTATGCTAATTCCGATATCGATAGACAAAGGGTTGTATAAGGTTGTAATTAGGTTATGTTGATTCGTAATTGACATTCATTTCAATTTGGGTAATCATAATGTCTTGCTAGAGACCAATTATTATTTATGGTTTTTGAATTAATTTAGACTCATTGCCAACATTGAATGGACCTACAAGATCGCACACAATAAAGATCTGGGTTAGAACTTAAACTATCTTTCTTATCAGGCCATTAATTTATGTTGATAAATAAAACATAATGAGGTGGGCTCATGATAAATTCGGCACACTCATTAGGCAAAAGAGAATGAAAATTTGGCCTAATGATTTAATTGATTAAAAAGGTTTTAATTAATTAATTGAAGGAAGGAAGAAAACTTCTCGTTTAAGTAGGATTTGTTCAAGAAGCAATCTTCTATCTTGTAAGAGTGGAGAGGCCATCCACACATGCACAAATTAGGGTTTTATTTTTGGAAATAAAATCTAGGGTTTGGTGTAGTTAAGTGGGCGGCATACATAAAGGAGTTTCAATTAGGGTTGGTCTCCTATTTTGTAGGAGTATGGCTGGCCACTTAGTGCATTACAACTAGGGTTTTATTTTTAAAATAAAACTCTAGGGTTTTGGCAATTAAAGGTGGCGGCACACAAGGCATAAAAACCCTAAGGTTTTCCTAAAACCTGGCTCTCCCTCTGGTGAAACCCTAGCCCAATTCTAAATGGAGAAAAGAAGGGATTTTATTTTCTCTGACTCTCTCTTGTTTATGGTTCGACAATACACAACCAAAAGAAGAAAGAAAACTGTTTTGCTTTGCTCTTCCACAAAGACGAAACATAAAAGCAAGAAAGCTAGTTTGTGCATGCTAGCACACGTAGTCTAATCTAGAGATCTCTATGTGTGTGGGAGTAGAGGAGAGTCATCCTTTGGCAGTCTCTATAGTCAATCACATTTGACACTAGCTAGGGAGTAAGGGATAAAATTTGATCCAAGCTCTTTTGGTCTTAAAGAAATTCGGCCATCAAAGTAAAGAGGTAATTCTGGGAGAATTTTCTTGGGATGCATTGGTTGATTTTGGAGAGCGGAACCAAGTTGGAGTGAGGCAAGAAAAACAAAACCAAGATTTTTATAGTGGCTCGGCCACTATGCCTACGTCCACTACCTAAGTCTCACTTAGGCTTCTCACTGTCGGAGATTGATTACGGCTCAATCTCACACAGTCTTACACCAAGGTTGATTGCGGCTCAAACCTCTAAAGCCAACAAGGTTGATTTCAGCTCACCCTTCTAAGGCTAAGAAGGTTGATTATGGCTCATACCTCTAAAGCCAACAAGGTCGATTACGGCTCATACATCTAAAGCCAACAAGGTTGATTACGACTCATACCTTTAAAGCCATTACAATGTTGTTCTCCATAGGTTCACAGCCAACCTTCCCCACACTCTCAAAGTGTTTAGAAAATGGTTACAAAAACATGAAAGCTCTATGCTAGGAGTACATGTGTTTGATTGATGCTCTTGATCTTCTCTCTAGCTTGTATTTTGTGTTTTGGGGGTGATGGAATGATGAAAACGTTTTGGACTTGAAACCATATGATCATCCATGTTTTTCTGCCCTTCCTTGATGTATTTATAGCTTTTCCAAGCCATTTGACCGTTGGTGTTGAGAAATTAGCCATTGGAGACTGTTTATAGCCGTTACAACCTTCTGGAACAAACACAA
>CAODLS011488168.1:0-30915 GCA_948243855.1 Flueggea neowawraea
ACTTATAGTCATTTTTATGCTTCCAATTAAGAACTTGTGGTGGGTGGATGTTCACCCATTGGGATAAAGGCAAATCTAGTATTTTATCTTTTTTTCCTTTCCTTTTTTTTTTCAAAACTCAGACGTCTTTGCATTGACGGCAAGACATTTAATCCTCTAAATTTAGAAAGTTACGAAAGTTAGTGCTTTCTACGGGTCGAGCGTATGAGCAGAGATTAGAGGGAGAACATTTAAATTGTTATATAATTATTATATTTTAACAAAAATTATATGTGGTACTTATCAAAAAAATTATATATAGTATTTTTGTTTATTGTGCCATCATTCCTCACATTAACAAGGAGATGAGGCCAATTAGTACAGTGAGCATGGAGCGAATACACGATGGAAGCCTACCATAGGGTCAGTGATGTTCTAAGTCACTTAATCTCGATTGGGGGACTATTGTTCTATCTTGATTCCTATCCAACTAGAGGTATTAAGGCTAAGAGTCACTTACTGTCCTTCCCTTAACCCTTCGAATGCCTTTCAAATAAAAAATTGTATGGACTAGCAATTGACTAGAGTGGACAATATTTTGGAATAGTGGATTTGATGATTATCAAGAAATATGACTACAACATATAATTTGCGTACATTAAGACAACCTCATAATATATTCTATTGTCTATAACATATATACAAAGGGGATATTTGTTTGAGGTATATTGCATTTATAAGATATCTATATTTTAAAAAATGTGTCATTTTTTTATTTTTTTATTATGTAATTTGCTTATACAATTTACTTTTTCTAGATATACATCAAAAAAATACTCCGTAGCTCTTTTATGTCAGAGGTACATTAGGGCTTGATGGATCAAATGGGATTTCAAGTAGTTGAGCTACTCAGACAATTGAATGGAATTGAAGATGCAACGCAAATGATTGAATGGGTCTTCCTCTAAGACAATATGGTGAAGGAAGTGATCAAGGGTGGTGAAACAAAAACATTTGCTAGAAGTTTTGAGTATGTGAAGAGGAGTAGTTAATGGTAATCGCAGTTTTCCCCCAAAACTGTTACGCGGGAAGGACCAACTAGTAGTCGCATCAAATAGCAAGGAACCACAAACTAATATCACAAATCCTTAGGGACTTTAAGATTATTTCCCGTAGAATTTTAGTGGACATAACCCAACCCCACATACTATAATAATATGATATAATTATCATATTAAAAGTTTTTTTGAAGTATCTAGCACTAGCAGCTCAAGCACCATCTAACAAAAATCGCTTTGCTTTGTGAAACAACTATTCATAAAATTATTATTTCATATTTAAATAGTTAAAAAATATAAAATGGTAATTACTTTTGAAGGGGTAACAGATATTCAAATTCGGGTAATGTGCAACAACTATTCTCAAAATTACTAGATAAATAGACAATTATGCCTCAGTGATGACTAATGTAACAAAAAATAACGTCAATATTAATTTAAATACCACTCCCTTTTCTACAATTATGCAATACAGGTCCACAATTCTACAACTTCACAATTTTACTACTAAACAATTTTATACTTCTGTTTTGTTATATTTCGCTAAATCAAACAAGCTTACTGTTAATAGTGTCTTGAATTTCTCATGGCTCATTGACTACCAATGAGAGCCACATTCTTCTACTTGGAAGCCAAGCACCACCACATTATAAATAGATGAAGGTGGCATGGCAAAGGGTGTGTGAGAGTGAGCAGAGAGAAAGCAAGAAATGGTGGTGAGAGGTGTGAGAAAGTAATTTTGTTTGGTCCCTTTTTTTGGTACAATTTTTTTTTCAATCCCTTTAGTCTATTTTGTACATTTGAGGGACAAACTTTGTGAGCTTTCGGGTTTTGTGTTCTTTGAGAGATATTCTTCACATTTTGTTTAGCGGATTTTACTCCTCCATCGCCTATGGACTTAGGCTTAAAAGTCGAACCACGTAAATTGTGTGTTTTATCTATTTTGATTATTTCTCTATTTGTTTGCTAGTTAAAATTGTTGGCACCGTCGATCGATCCTGTGATCCCTAACAAACTGGTATAAGAGATTTTGCTCAAGGCCAACATTTTAAATGGCAAGTACAAAGTTTGACAAAGAGAAATTTGACGATAGTAAAAGTTTTGCTTTGTGGCAAATCAAGATGAGAGGAGTCCTGGTTCAAAATGGGTTTCAAAAAGCTTTGTTGGGAAAGGATAAAATGCCAAAAATTATGACCGCATATAAGTTTGACGAGCTTGATGAAAAGGCTGTGACTGCAATACAACTTTATTTGGCAAACTCAGTTCTCAAGGTAGTCTCTAAAGAAAAATCAGCTACGGAGTTGTGAGGCAAAGTTGGAGTCGTTGTACATGACCAAATCCTTAACCGAAAACTTGCATGCCAAACTCCAATTCTACAACTTTCAGATGGAGGAAGGTACACCTATCAATTCTCAGCTTGATGAATATAATTCTATCTTGCTGGATTTAGAGAATCTAGATATGGTTGTCGATGATGTTGATGTTGTCCTTAAATTATTATGTCCATTGCCACCATCTTACAAGCCTTTCGAGATGCTATGCTTTATGGAAAAAGTACTATATCTCTGAAAGATGTTTAGTCTGCTTTACTCTCTAGAAACTTGATTGATAATAAATTAAGTAGTAATGCGGGTGGTAATCACGGTGATGATTTGGTTGCTAGAGGTAGACCAATTGAGAGAAAGCCTATTGATAGTAAAAAGAAGGGTAGGGTAGATCGAAGTCTAGGTATAAGAGTTTGACCTGTAATTATTGTAAGAAAAAGTGGCATATTAAGGCTGACTGTTTTAAACTAAAAAGTCAACAGACTTATGAAGATAAATCCGTCGAGGCTAGTGTTGCAGAAGATAAATTTGTTGATGATCTTTTTGTCGCTAACGATGAAAGGTGCATGTTTAAAGATGAATGGATTATGGATTCTGGTTGTTCTTATCACATGTGTCCGAACAAGGGTTGGTTCTCCACTTATGAATTTGTTGAAGGTGGAGTTGTCCTGATGGACAATAATACAACATGCAAAGTTATTAGGACAGGAACAAGCCGAATCAAAATGCACGATGGCATCATACAAACATTGTCAAATGTTCGTCATGTTTCAGACTTGAGGAAGAATTTTATCTCTTTAGGCACCCTTGATACAAATGAGGGCAAATACATTACTGAAGGTGGAGTTATAAAGGTCAGCAAAGGTGCTTTTGTCTTAATGAAAGCAAAGAAGACATGCAATTTGTATGTTCTTCAAGGTTCTACTGCAGGTTCTACATCAATGTCAGATAGTGATATTACCAAACTATGGCATATGAGTCTTGGCCATATGAATGAAAAAGGCATAGCCGTTTTGACTAAGAGAGGCATCCTTTGTGGTCAAAACACTTGGAAGATGGAGTTCTGCTAGCATTGTGTTTTTGGCAAGCAAAAACGAGTTAATTTCGGTACAGGCACACATATGACTAAGGGTACTTTGGATTACATCCATTCAGATCTTTGAGGTCCATCCCAAGTTCCTTATAATGGTGGTGCCAGGTATATGCTCACTTTTACTGATGATTTTTCGAGGAAGGTTTAGGTCTACTTTCTCATACACAAAGACCAGGTTTTCTCCACATTCAAAGAGTGGAAAACCATGATTGAAAAGTAGTCTGGAAACCAGATCAAAAGGCTCAAAACTGACAACAGGTTGGAGTTCTATAGTGGTAACTTTAATCACTTTTGTAAGAAAGAAGGAATTGAAAGACATCACACAGTTCGTCACATGCCCCAGCAGAACGGAGTTGCTGAAAGGATGAACAAAACTCTTATTGAGAGAGCACGTTGCTTGCTTTCAAATGTTGGTTTGGGTAAAACATTTTGGGCAAAGGTTGTTTTTATAGCTTGCTATTTGGTGAATCGTTCTCCATCATTTACTATTGGTACGAAGACTCCAGAGAAAGTTTGGTCTGGTAAGCCTGCTAATTACTTTGATTTAAGAATGTTTAGATGTCCTGCATATACACATATTAATGATGGTGATAGATTGCATTTTAGGTATATTTTATGTTGCATTTTATGTTTGTTTTGCATTATGAATTGTCATTATTCGTGTATTTTTATATTTTTTATGCTTATTTGGCATTGTAGGTGGAATATTAGTGAGACATGAAGATTTGGAGCTGTTTTTATGCATTTCAGGCAAAAACTATATTTCTGTGTGATCACGCCGTAATAGACGCATTGACCAATTTGACCATTGTGCATTGGGCCGCGTGCTACACTGTTGGGACTTGGTTTTTGAGCCTCCTAGACATTTAGAAGACTGCTAACTCGGTTTTACTATTGGATCAAGACAATTAACATTATTATTATTATTAGCCATTTTAGGAGAGGGATTAGGTTTTCCTAATTAGGACACATATATATAGTTTCTTTCTCTCTTGCCGTCTCTTTTTCTTCTCTCTATTAATCATTCACGCACTCTTGGGCAGCCATCAATTCCTCTCAATTTCTGCTTTCAACTTCTATTATGTGTAACTAAACATCTATCTAGTTGAGGTATTTTCGAAGTTCAATCCATTGATATTGGAAGACTTTTATTTTAACCGTTCTAAAGTAATTCGAGTATTTATTCAGTTACTGTGCCTTTGTTCTTTTATTATTATTTTGATTGATTAATTGATATGGGCCCATTAGTTGATTGATTGAGATAATATACTGTTATTTAGGATTAATAGTGCTTCACATTAGTGCTAATATAGGTAAAGAATAACTTGGATGAATGTTACTGAACGTTATTCATGTTATATGACTGAATAATCTGGTTTAAATGAATTACGACACGTACCAGATTAACAAATCTTATGCCTATCAGATGGTAAATTAGAACTAAGGTTTAAAAGGTGCATATTTTTGGGACATCCATTTAGGGTGAAAGGTTATAAATTGTGGTGTCTTAATTCACCTAAAGTTACAATTAGTAGGGATGTTATTTTTGATGAAAATTCTATGCTTCACTAGACAAAGGAGTTTTCACCTTACAGTTTAGAAAAGCAAGATAAAGGTTGTGACATACATGAAGTAGATATTCATGATTATCCAAAGGATTCTCCTTCTAGTTCTCAAACTGTTCTAGAATCCTCTTTTTCTCAGCATGAGTGTTCTCAGCCAATTTTGGAGCCTAGAACTGAAAAAGTTTCATAGAAGGTATAATACTCAATTGCTAAGGCAGAAAAAGAAGAGAGATCAAGAAATTTGCTAGATATACAAACTATTCCGAGTTGGTTGCATATGCCTTGTTAGCAGCTGAGGAGATCAATAATGGTGAACCATTCACTGGTGCTGAATAAGATAAATGGTCATTAGCAATGCAAGAAGATATTAAGCCCTTGCATAAAAATGGCACTTAGGAGCTTGTTAAGGCACTGAAAGGAAAAAGAATTGTTGATTGCAAATGGCTATTCAAAATTAAAGGAGGAACTAAGTACAAAGCTCGGTTAGTTGCTAAATGATACAGTTAGGTACAAGGTATTGATTTTAATGATGTTTTCTCACCTGTTGTAAAACATTGTTCCATTCAGATTTTGCTTGCTTTAGTTGCTATGTATGATTTAGAGTTGAAGCAGTTAGATGTCAAAACTACATTTCTACATGGTGACCTTGGGGAGGAAATTTATATGCAACAACCAGAAGGGTTCAAAATTGAAGGCAAAGAGGACCATGTTTGTTTGTTAAAGAAATCCTTGTATGGCCTTAAGCAGTCTCCACGACAATGGTACAAACGATTCGACTCTTTTATGATGAGCCATGAGTTTTCAAGAAGCAGTTATGATAGCTGTGTTTATTTCAAAAATATAGTAGATGGATCATTAATTTACTTGTTGCTTTATGTGGATGACATGTTGATTGCTGTTAAAGATATGGTTGAAGTCAAAAAGTTGAAAGCCCAGTTGAGTGAAGAATTTGAGATGAAAGATCTTGCAGCGGCAAAGAAAATTCTTGGCATGGAGATCATACGAAATCGGAAAGCAGGTAAATTATTTCTCACTTAGAAAAACTATATTGAGAAAGTTCTTGATCGTTTTGGCATGACAAGTGCAAAACTTGTGAGTACTCCTATTGCTGCTCATTTCAAGCTTTCTTCTAAGTTATCGCCATAGACAAAAAATGAAAGAAAATATATGGACAAAGTTCCATACTCTAGTGCAGTCAGCAGTCTCATATATGCCATGGTATGTACTAAACCTGACATTTCTCATGCAATGAGTGTTGTGAATAGATACTTGGCTGACCCAGGAAAGGTTTATTGGGAAGCAGTGAAATGGGGTTTGAGATATTTGAAAGGGGTTGTTGGTACTTGTTTGGAGTTTAGTAGTGGTGGTTCTAGTCTTGTTGGTTATGTTGATTCTGACCATACTGGCGATCTCGATAAAAGGAGATCTTTAATAGGATATGTGTTTATTTTGGGTGAATGTGCTTTTAGTTGGAAGTCTAACTTACAAGCTACAGTTGCTCTTCCATCTACTAAGGCAGAATACATGGCAGTGACTGAAGTAATTAAAAAAGCTATTTGGTTGCGGGGCTTGTGTAACGAGCTTAATTCAAGTAAAGAGGTGACAGTTGTCTTTTGTGATAGTCAAAGTGCAATACATTTGACAAAAGATCAAATGTTTCATGGAAGGACAAAGCACATTGATGTGCGGTATCATTTTGTTCGAGATATTATTTCTCAAGGCGATATAATTGTGAAGAAAATTGGTACTGCAGATAATCCGGCTGACATGTTGACAAAATCACTTCCAATAGACAAGTTCAAGCATTGCTTGAGCTTGATAAGTATGCGTAGTATTTGAGTTACCCTTATGGGGCTATTTGGAGAAGGTGGAGTAAAGTTCATTGGGAAAGAAAATTTAAACCAATGTGGAGATTTGTTAATAGTGTCTTGAATTTCTCATGCCTCATTGACTACTGATGAGAGCCACATTCTTCAACTTGGAAGCCAAGCACCACATTCTTCTACTTTGAGGCCAAGCGCCACCACATTGTAAATAGATGAAGGTGGCATGACAAAGGGTGTGTGAGAGTAAGTAGAGAGAAAGCAAGAAAGGGTGGTGAAAGGTGTGAGAAAGTAATTTTCTTTGGTCCCTTATTTTGGTACAAAATATTTGTTCAATCCCTTTACTTTATTTTGTACATTTGAGGGACAAACTTTGTGAGCTTTCGGGTTTTGTGTTCTTTGAGAGATATTCTCCACATTTTGTACTCCTCATTTTGTTTAGTAGATTTTATTCCTCCCTTGCCCGTGGACATAGGCTTAAAATCCGAATTACGTAAAATGTGTGTTTTCTCTATTTTGATTATTTTTCTATTTGTTGACACCGTCGATCGATGTTGCGATCCCTAACACTTACTATAAAACAAATCCAAAAAGAACGTCAAATTTATGAACTTTAGTTCATAGCGCCTGAATTAGTCGAGCTTTCAGAAAAGAAAAAATAGAAAGGCATGGAAGCGATGCAGAAAACACGCCGATATATATTCAGAGCAATTATATATGTTATGCTTACCCTGTTTCGTAAGATTGGGCAACTGAAATGATATGAGAAGACTAACATGAAACAACTTGTTTGCCACCAGTTAATGGTAACTCTTCAAGATTCTTTAGGTTATAATAATCAACACTTCTTTCAGCAACATCACCATTATCAAAAGCATCGAATGCAATCATACTCTCTGTCTCTGCACTGTTGAACTCTGTGTCCAGCCGTGAATGCTTTCCCCTTGTTCTTAATCCTTCTAGTTCCATAGCCACTTCTTTCATGGTGAGTCTTTCCTCTCCTTTACACTCAAGCATCTCTTCGCGAGGTGTGCAACCACATTAAATTCTTCTATGTATTCCTTCTTTGCAATGTTGCCCTCAATAATTTGAAACAAGCGACCATGTTTCAGTTCAGAAAGAAAATGCATAGCAAGACCTCTTTCTTCTTCAGGCCTTGCATTAGAGAAAACAGGCTTTCCTGTCATTAACTCTGCAAGTAGAACTCCAAAACTATAAACATCGCTTTTCTCTGTAAGTTGGCTCGTCATCAAATACTCTGGATCCAAATATCCTAATGTTCCTTGCACTAATGTCGATATTACAACTTGATCAGCTGGAATCAATATTGAAGCTCCAAAATCAGACACTTTTGCTCTCAATTTATTGTCCAAAAGTACATTGCTAGATTTCACATCTCTATGGATAATGGGAATCAATATGGATGATCTCTTTTTGCCTGGAAGATTTTAGATGATTAATCAGTCACAATGTTGGTATGGATATTTATCATCTATTGAAGTTAATTGATAATAGCAAGTAGCAACCTAAAAATTCTGCATTTTTTACATAGTGGGAATATCAGAAAAGATTTGGAAACCTCAGCAGTTTGGAAATTTTAACAACATTTAACAGTTTTGAAAAATAAAAAAAATAATAATGTTTAACAAACATGTAGGATTATAAATCTAACAATGTTAGTAATTCAATGGTTTCTCGAGTTGATCTATATAAAATGGGACACTAATCAATTGATTACTCTTTTCTGTTCTTTCTGGAAAGATTTGGTTTTGACTTTGATAATTTAATCTAGTCTACTTTTTCTTTTTAACATTAATTAAGTCCATTTGTTGGTGACAAACGATTTTGAGCAGCTCAGACGTTGTTTAGCGTTTAGTCGTATTTTTTAATACCAGAAAAAGCAGAGTAATTTCCACTGAAACACAGAAAAGACCAGAGAGTAACCACATGGTTTAAGCAAGTTGTAAGTATCTATGGGTGAGTAAACGTTCATTTCCATTCAGAACGAAACCGAAATTAAAAAATCGAATCAATTGAATCTCCTTCAAACTGAATTAACTGAACAGAAATTTATGTATAAGTCAAATGAATCAAACCGATTTAAAATTTTGGTTTCATCAGTTCTGAAAGAAAAGAGTAGAACCGTCAACCTCACCCACTAACCACAGTAAACACACACCCGGCCATATGCCTTATTTTGAAGGAAACGCATAAAACCTTTCAATCCATAAGCTAGGTTTTGAAATAATACATAAGCTCAGGCTGTCTCTTACGTTTCTTTTTCGTAACATTGCTGACTTATTTTGGTTTTGGATATTACATGTAGATTGCCATCCCATCACTTTGGTCATGATGTTGAATATGTCAATGCCACATCAACTGTTGAACGGAATACAAATGGATGGTGCATTTGATGCAAAATATAAAGTTTTGAGCTATTTATGATAAGTTTTAAAGAATAAACATTTTTAATAAATAGTGGAAAGTTCAGGTTATTTTAAGTAATTTACTCTTATACTTTTCAACTACCCCAACGCCTGCCGTGTTGAGCTTCCGAGTAAGAAACTAAGGCATGAAAGTGATTAAAAAGACAGAGCATTATATGCAGAGTTATGCTTAGCTAAACTTGGTGTATGTCCCAATTCATGCACCAAGTGAATTACAAAATGTCAATTTATAATTCCTTTGGTGCATATATAAAGACATACACTAAATTTAGCTAATAATTTTTCCTTTGCTTTGCTCACCCTGTTTCACGAAGTTTAGCAATAAGAATGATTGGCATTCTTTATAACACATCAAATATTTATTCAAACTAAACTTGAAATTTGAAAGTTTTATTTCCTTCTTGATTTGCTACATGCAAATTTGACCATTCCACTTTGTTTTCAACATAGGGTATATTTTTAACAGAAGACGAATAAAAACACTTATCTTCCACCGGTCAACGGCAACACTTCCCGATCATTCGAGTTATCATAATAACTTCTTTCTTCAGCATCCCCATGATTAAAAGCATCAAATTCAATCAAACTCTTTGTCTCCTCACTGTTGAACTCTGTATTAAGCCATGGATGCTTTCCTGTTGTTCTCAATCCTTCCAGTTCCATAGCAACTTCCTTCATGGTAGGTCTCTCCTCTCCTTTTACACTCAAACATCTCTTCACCAGGCGTGCAACTATACTAAATTCTTTTAGGTATTCCTTCTTTGCAATGTTTTTCTCAACAACTTGAAACAAACGACCGCGTTTCAATTCAGCAAGAAAATGCATAGCGAGACCTCTCTCATCCTCTGGCCTTGCATTAGAGAAAACCGGTTTTCCTGTCATTAACTCCGCAAGTAGAACTCCAAAACTATAAACATCACTTTTCTCTGTGAGTTGGCTTGTGAGCAAGTACTCTGGGTCCAAGTATCCTAATGTTCCTTGCACCAATGTTGATATTCCAACTTCATCAACTGGAATCAATCTTGAAGCTCCAAAATCAGACACTTTTGCCGTTAATTTATCGTCCAAAAGTACATTGCTGGACTTCACATCTCTATGGATGATGGGTATCGAAGCCTCAGAGTGCAAGTACGCAAGCACTCCAGCAGTCTCTATAGCAATTCTCAAGCGAAGTTCCCATGGGAAACCAGAGGATTCCCTTTCATCGTGGATGCAAGTGAAAAGCGTTCCATTGCTGATATATTCATAGACAAGCAGAGGAACCTCTGCCTCCAAGCAACAGCCCAGCAACTTAACTACATTCCTGTGATTGATTTGAGAAACCACAACTACTTCATTGATGAATTGCTCAATTTGGTCCTTGTCAATGACCATGGACTTTTTGATGGCAACAACCCTGTTATCAAGTAGTGTGGCTTTGTAGACTATACCATATCCTCCCTTGCCGATGATGTTGCTTCCATTGAAATTATTTGTTGCCCTTTTAAGTTCTTCTATACCGTAGATCTTTGTTGTATTATCTGATCCTCCTCCTGCACCGAGTCTTTGTTGTAACATTAATCCTCCATTTTCACGAAAGTATTTCTCTTTTAGCTTGATGAGGTTCCTCTTCTTGATTATGAAGTACAACCAGCCAATGGAGACTACCACGGCTATAAGGCCTATTCCACCACCTAAACATGAATAGCTTTGTAAATAAATCTTTCATTCATATAAAAGAAAAAGCCAACCATTTCAAATTTTGAGTTTGCAGGGAGTTAATCATCTCAAATTTTGATTTCATTACTGAATTAAGATTTTCTTTCCATGGTCATTGAATTCAAACATTTCTTATTAGTATCACCACAATTTATTTTTATCTTTAAATTGATGAACGAAATATTAAACTTTTTAACTAACAGAAAATCATGTTAATCAGATTTTATCAGTCTTACCCACTGCAATCTTAACGCCTAGTAGTTGATCAACATCACGAATACAGCCTTCTCCATCAATCATACCATCGCCATGATAACTCCTGGGGCAAGCACAAGTATAGTTCCCCGGTATGTTTTTGCAAATCCTTTCGCATTTGTGCAGACCAGGATTGGAACACTCGTCAATATCTTGAAACAATCACAACGCACAATCACAGAAAACCAGATGAATATTTTGCCAGACAAATGAGTGTATGTATATTCCAACAAAAAGTCAACTATGAAAGAGTACTTTTATGATACCTTTAGTACAGTATAACTGCAGATCTAAGTACTGTTGCTTTGTGAACATTTTTTTCTATTACTGACGGGAATAATATGCTAAAGGATCAAACAATACCTTGACATCCGCGGGGAACATATGGGTTCCCCTGATATCCGGCCGAACAATTGCAGCGATACCCTGTGGGTCCGTTATCAGAATCATAGCAGTAACTATTCTCTTTGCAAAGATAACCTGCCAAGCCTCTCTGAGCTTCTTTACATGTCTGATTTCCGACAGACCAATCGAGAACTGTGGGAACCCGGGTTTCGATCCTGAAATTACTGAAATTATCAGTACTGAAGTAGAAGGAAGCTTCTTCCACTAAGAAAGCTTGGCCACACGGATTGAAATTCCACACATTAGAATGATTCCTGAAGCTTGAAACCGTGATGTTTCCAGTGCAATTGAAGAGGTTATTGGGGATGGAGGTGCTGCAACATCCAACACCATTGCACGAACCATTCTTGACGCTATCCAAATTAGTGCACAATGACATGCATCCAGTGGCATACTCTAGATTGTCCGACCTTGCGAGCACAGCAAAAGTGTCACAACCAATGCCAACAAATTTGTTCCGGGTGTAAGAAAAAGGAAACTCTGTTGAGCAACCGTAGGCATAAAAGTCGGTCACTTTTTCTCCATTTCTGTTGTAACAATCTGTGGCACCGTATATGAGTATGCGCAAGAATCCATCCAGTGATATGTCGAGAAGCTCAACGGCTCCTTCGTTAAACAATAAGTACGGGTTCGGAGAAGTGGAACCTGAAGTAGAGTTACAACTTACAGAGAAGTGTTGATTCAAGTAACAGCCGTCGCTTATGCCAAATGGATACGGGATGCTGACATTCCCGCATTTTTCTTGGCAGCCTGGCAAGGCGATTTGGGCGGTTGAAGACACTTCCGTTGTTGCACAGACAAATGCCAACAAGGTTGCTAAAACAATATATTTCTTTGATATCATTGTTTCAGAAACAATAACTTAAGCTAATTGGGAAAGAAACCGGATACAGAGAAATTATGATGATTAATCAGTCATAATGTTGACATTGATATTTATCTTCAAATTGGAGTTAATTCATAAGAGCAAGTTGCAATCTAAAAATTTAGCATCTTTTACTTAGTCCTCAGTGCTGACAAAAGATCAGAAAATAATTGGAATCCCAATATTTTGAAAGATTTGACAATGTCAAAACATTTACATCCTGCATGTTGAGGAAATTTACAATTTTAGTAGACCAATAGTTTGTCAAGTTAATCTATATATAAATACTTGTCATTTTATAGTAACCCGGGCAGGTGGAACGGGTGGTTGACGCACGAGTGTGGCAAGGGAAGGTGCAAGTTCGAGCGGTGTGATGCTCTCGGGGCCGCTGCTTGGACAACGTCCCACCTTCGGGCCCTGAGGCCTGCGTGTGACTCTGTTCGATAAGCCTGAAGTAAGTGGGGGGCCCTGAACCGGGCCGGGGTTAGCTCCTCCGAGGGTTTACTAGTTGGTCCGTTCAAAGAGCGGGCTGGCTGGTTCCCCGTTAACAAAAAAAAAATACCACCGAGCAATATCACAAGGTTTAAGCAGTGATACATGGTAGTGCCGAGCAGCCCGTAGGTTCGGTTCAGGAAAACTTAAGAACTGAATTAATTGAATTTAGTATCAAAATCAAACCTGTTGAATTGAGATATATGTAAAAACTAAGCCAAACCAATTAAAAATTTCGGTTTAATCGGTTTTCGATCTGTTTACCGGGTTTTGGAAGAAAAGCACAAACCCATCAATCCAACTCACTTACCCGCACAAAATTCACAAACCCATAAAATCCATCAACCCAACTAAGTCACTCAGAAACTATTCAATCCGTACCCGCTCAATACTCGATGAATCTACATTCACTCAATCCCGTCAATCAGACTCGCTCAACCTACCCCCAGCCCCTTCTTGTTCTTCACCATCGAACCCCCCTCTTCGATTTAAAATGTAGATGCCTGGGAAATGGTACTAAGAATTTAACGTGTATAATTAGAATCACAGATGTATCATTTGAGATTAAAGTACATAAATTTTGGAGGAAAAATTGATTGTTTTAAAAGTCAGTCGATTTGGTTGTTTTGGACATTTAAGTTTCGATTTTTTTTACCGAATCAAATCAAATTAACCGATTAACTGAAAAATCATTAACCGAGCCAATGTCCTTAAACAGAACAGCAACTCTTGCATTAACAGGACGTCGTGTGATGTGACATGCCCCCAAAAGGAAAGTTTGGCGGTTTCAACTTGACCCATAAAAAACATTATCAGCCAACTTAAATAGTAAAATGTGTGCATTATACTATTTCGAATTTTGACTTATAAAAATATTATTATTAATTTTGAGAAAAATAATAAAAAGGAAAAAGGAAACTAGCTGGAAGAAATATTTGAAGGATAGATCATAGATGCATTTTTTTCTGAAAGCCACAAGTATCTTCTATGATGGAAAACCTCCCTCAAGATCCGGAAAACACGAGAGACGAAATAAATACTAAATAAATTCTAAACAAGTTAATCATATCACTAATTTATGAACTTCCCGTCGGTAAACTTCCAATTTTATTAATTTAGTCACTTATCTCACAAAGTCTCCAATATGTTGTCAGGCCCATGCCAATTCGTGGGGTCAGAATTAAGTAACCCTTGAGCGATTAAGAGTATGAGATTGGGGAACCAAACCCATTATCTCCTGTTTCCTCTTAAACAAGTCGTCACCTAATAGATTAAAAATAAAAAGAAAGAAACTTACCAAGTGTGATCGGAATCACTCGTGATCAATTATGGGTCGTTCTTCGCCCTTTACACTTAAGCATCTCTTCACTAGGCGTGCAACCACATTAAATACTTCTATGTATTCCTTCTTTGCAATGTTGTACTCAATAATTCGAAACAAACGACCTTGTTTCAAGTCAGAAAGAAAATGCATAGCAAGACCTCTCTCTTCCTCAGGCCTTGCATTGGAGAAAACAGGTTTTCCTGTCATTAACTTCGCAAATAGAACTCCGAAGCTGTAGACATCACTTTTCTCTGTAAGCTGGCTAGTTTGCAAGTACTTTGCATCCAAGTATCCTAATGTTCCTTGCACCAATGTCGATATTCCAACTTCATCAATTGGAACCAATCTTGAAGCTCCAAAATCGGACACTTTTGCTGTTAATCTATCGTCTAAAAGTACATTGCTGGACTTCACGTCTCTATGGATGATGGGTATCGAAGCTTCAGAGTGCAAATATGCGAGCACTCCAGCAGTCATTGTAGCGACTCTCAAGCGAAGTTCCCATGAGAAACTTTAGGATTTCCTTTCATCATGAACGTGAGTGAAAAGTGTTCCATTGCTGATAAATTCATAGACTAGCGACGGAACTTCAGCCTCCAAGCAACAGCCCAACAACTTAACTACATTCCCGTGGTTGGTTTGAGAAAGCACATCTACTTCATTGATGAATTGCTCAATTTGGTCCTGGTCAATGGCCATGGACTTTTTATGGCAACCACCTTGTTAACTAGTAGTGTGCCTTTGTAGACTACACCGTATCCTCCCCTGCCGATGATATTGCTTTCATTGAAATTATTGGTTGCCTTGTTAAGTTCGTCTATTGTGTAAATCTTTGAAGCATTATCAGATTTTCCTATGGCTAGTTTTTGTGCAGCATTAAGCCTCCATTTTCATAGAAGTATTTCTCTTTGAGCTTGATAGGTTTCTTTTCTTGAGTATGAAATAAATCCAACCACCGCATATTACGACTGCTATAAGCACTATGCCACCGCCTACAGATGAACAAGTTAGTAAATAAATTGTTCATATATGAGCAAATGACTCTGTAGCAGGAAGTTTGTCTTCTTCTTTGATCATTTTTCATTATAATATTGATCTTTAAATTGATGAATGATACATAGGTTCTCATTTAACATTTTGTAACTAATTACAGAAAGACTGGTATATATGTAATTTGGCTTTTGAATGTTAAGATGTTGTCTTACCAACAGCAATCTTAACCTCAAGTAGTTGATCAACATCAGCGATGCACCCTTCTCCTTCTTCTCTGCCATCACCATGGTAACCCTCGGGGCAAGAACAAGTATAATTTCCTGGTGTGTTATTGCAAATCTTTTCACAATTGTTGAGACTAGGATCGGAACGCTCGTCAATATCTTGAAACAATTACAATTCAAAAACCTATTCGACTCAGTTTGGAGAAGGCTAATGATGTTAAAGAAGGAACTGAAGATTCTCAATCTTACTCATTTCTCTGATATCTCCAACAGATCTCAGCAATGGAAAAACCTATTGGACTCCACACAAGCTGCTCTGCAACTATTCCCTTTAGATCCTCACCTCCTGGATGAGGAGAGAGCAATCTATGGGGAATATAGAAGGCTGTTAGCAGTAGAGGAACAATTTTATAAACATAAAGCTAGAGAAAAGTGGATCCAATTGGGTGATTCTAACACTAAGTACTTTCATAATCTGGTAAAGTCTCGGAGGGCTCATAATAGAATCACGTGTCTCACTCTTGACAATGGGTCTCAAGTTACTGAACAACCAGACATTGAAAGAGCGATGGTTGAGTACTATCAGAACCTTCTTGGTTCTGTTGATGCTGATAGAATGCACGCTGACTTACAGATTATGCAAAAGGGCCCTTGCATTACCAATGCTGAAGCACAACTCTTGTGCTCTGAGGTTACAGATGTAGAAGTGACAAATACCTTGTGGGGAATTGATCACAGGAAAGCTCCAGGCATTGATGACTATTCTAGTCACTTCTTCAAGCACTGTTGGTACATAGTAGGTGCTGATATCACACAAGCAATGAAGGAGTTCTTTCATTCTGGTAAACTTCTTTCCCAGGTAAACTCTACTACACTTACTATCATTCCTAAAACTGATACTCCTGCTACCTTAAATGACTTCCGTCCAATCTCATGTTGTACTGTTATATATAAAACCATTACTAAAATCCTATCTGCAAGATGGGGGCTATTTTACCAAGACTGATTCATATTAATTAGTCAGCTTTTGTTGCTGGCTGAAGTATTGTAGATAATATTCTCACTGCTCATGAACTCTTTCGGAATTATCACAAAGATAGTAAAAAAGCTGATTGTGCTTTCAAAATTGATCTTCGCAAAGCCTATGATTCTATCCATTGGGACTTTATAGAAGAAATCCTTCTGGGTTTTGCATTCCCCTCTAAATTCATAGGCTGGATAATGACCTGTCTTAGAACAAGCTCCTTTTCTCTTATGATAAATGATTTGTTGGAAGGATATTTTCAGGGTAAAAGAGAGTCGAGACAAGGAGATCCCAGTCTCCTCTCCTGTTTGTGCTCTGTACAGAATATTTGTCACTGGCTTTTGAAGCCAGATTGCCTCCTTCTTTCAGATTTCACTGTGGCTGCCAGAAAATCAAGTTGGTACATTTATCATTTGTTGATGACCTTCTGATTTTCTGTAGTAGTCACTTGGAATCTGTTCAAGCAATCAATGATATCTTAACTCACTTCTCAGCAGTTTTAGGAATGAAAATAAATGAGGGAAAGAGTTCTATTTTTTCTCAGGAACAAATGATGAAGTTAAGCATCAATTGCTTCACCTTCTGAGGTTCTAAGAGGGGATGTTGTCGGTGAAATACCCTGGCGTGCCCCTGATATCTACGAGGCTAAAAAAGGATCACTGCATTGTTCTAATAAATAGAATCTGTTCAAGAATTAATTCCTGGACAGCCAAATTTCTTTCCTATGATGGCAGATTACAGTTGATTAACTCTGTTTTGAGAAGTGTACAGGTATATTCGTGTTCTATATTTCTTCTGCCAAAGTCTGTTATCAAAGAAATTGATCAACGGTGTAGGGCTTTTCTATGGTTGGGGAAGGATAAAGGCTCAAAAAGTCTAGTTGCATGGGAAACAATTTGTAAGTCGAAAAGAGAAGGAGGGCTGGGTGTTAAGGACCTCCTCTCCTGGAACAAAGCTGCAATGGGTAAAAAGATTTGGGACCTCCTGACTGCTAAGCAATCCTTGTGGGCCACATGGATTATAAGTCAAAATTAAAACAGCTTAGCTTTTGGGACATTACTAAGCCTATGGATTGTAGCTGGTCATGGAAACACTTATTGTCACTAAGAGGAGAACTTAAACAAGGTTTTGAGTATTCTCTTGGCGATGGCAAAACGTTCTCGTTCTGGTTTGATCCCTGGTATAAAGGTTCATCAATTGTTGAGGCTTTTCCTGAAATTAGTATTGTTGACTCTGATATACCAAAAATTGATAAAGTTGCAGATCTCTGGCATGCTTCTAGATGGGTTTTACCTGATCCTATTGATGAATATACGGAGACTGTATGGCAGGAGATCTCAAAGATCACTGTCCTTGCAAATAGTCCTGATTGCATCAAATGGAAACACTCTGCAAATGGTAACTATACAGTTAAGAGTGCATGGAACGCAATACGCCATAAAGGCCAAATTGTACCCAGGTACAAGCTGTTATGGGGTCCTGATTCTGTTCCTAAGTTCAGTTTTATACTGTGGCTTTCTTTGCAAGAAAAATTGGCAACTAAATCTAGGCTTGTGCTTTGGGGCTCTGTTAATGATGATATCTGTGTTCTTTGTAACACAGGTTCTGAAACAATTGAACATCTCTTTTTTCAATGCCCATTTTCTTATGCTGTATGGAAAAATTTACTTCCCAGATGCAGGATTCGCAGGAGCATACTTCCGTGGAGAAGGGAGATAAGCTGGTTTTCAAGATAAGCCAATGGTAAATCAATTCTCAGCAGAACTCGGCGTTTGTTACTTAGTGCAACTGTCTACTATCTTTGGAAGGCAAGGAATGATCTTATTTTCAAACAAAAACAGCCTTCGGTGGAATATAAATCTCAGCAATCACGCACAACATATTGTTGAAGATTGTTGCTAGTAACTTAATCATTTTGAGCTGACTGTTTTTTTTTGTTGTTATGTTGGTACTGCTATATGTACTAGATAGGTTGACTGTAAATGATAGTTAGACAGGTGTGTGAGTATTGTTCTCTATTCAGTTTCCTAATTCTCTCTGTCTAGATGTGAGTAAGAGCTCGGTAAGGAGAGTCGGGGAACGGAATGAAAAGAATACATTTGTACAGTGTTAATTTCTACTTTACCAAAAAAAACACACAACCAAATCAATTGTTAGTTCAACTGACAATTCATGGCAAATACCATAAAAGTATTTTTTTTATTAATGTCTTACAAACGAGTATTTATATTTTTTCATAAATATTCGGTACCTTTTGGTGATTTAGTGTGACGGTAAACAGGGGCGGAGCCATTCGGAGACCAGAGGAAGGCCATAGGAGCCTCCTCGGGCGGGGCTCTATCCCTTTTGATTCCATGAACCCAGCACCCGTTGGGTTCATGAAGGACAGGTGACATTGTGCTACCCTAATTTTTTTTAATTTTAAATCCAGAGTGAAACAATATCATTTTGTTGTGAGATTAAAAATAAATTAAAATAAGAGTGGGGTGAAACGACGCCATTTCAACCCATCCTTCAAAAAAATTAAGTGGATCAGAGAAAAACGGTGTCTTTTGCTGTGGTCCCATAATTCTCTTTTAGGTTTCAGTCTTTCTCTTCGTCACTCCACACTTCCATCCTCCGCTGAGCAATCCTCCCCTTCGTCCACACCGCGCTGCCACCTTACTTCTTTCTCCCACGCCGCACCGTCCCGTCCGTGTGTACCACCGTCTTGGTAAGTCCATTTCCCCTCTTTTTTGACAAATTTCAATTTTAATTAGGGTTAGAGACTTAGAGATTGTTGAATGGATTAACAAAAATTCGGTGTAATATTGTTAAATTGTGATTTAATTATGAGAAAATTTCGTGTAGGATTGTTGCCAGTGTATCTGCATTTATCTTGATCATCACATCAGAACCATCCAATTCTCACTAATTCATTCAAATTCACCTTAAACTAAAAAAGGACACTAATCACTTTGTAAATTACTCTCCACTTGGATTTTGCAGGTTCAGCCATCAGAATTAATACCTCACTAAAGTAGAGAATTCATGAAATGGGGCCATCTCTTTCAGTAGACGGAGGTGTGGCCATTGCACCATGTATAATATTGATAGTTGGCTAATAAATTGGCAGTTGAAGTTGCTCCTAATGAATTTAAAGCGCTCATCTAAATATCAGAACTTTGCTTCTCTATATGTCTCATTCTATAAATCATATCGTATCAAACTGATTTCACTCACTTGTTTTGATTTTGTTGTGCATTACATTACATAGCCAATTATGGCTTCCAGTGGAAAACTTGAAGTGGACGTTGAGATTAATTGTTCTGCTGGGTAGTTTTGGGAAGCGATTAGAGACTCTACTACTCTGTTTCCCAAGGCCTTCCCTGACCAATACAAAGAGCATTGAAGTACTCGAAGGCGACGGCAAGGCTGCTGGGTCCGTTCGCCTCTTTACTTGTGCTGAAGGTATGCATAACCTTGTGTCTTTAATCCAACATTAGATATGTTATGTTTTTTTTTTATGAAAATGGTGTTGTTATAACCGTGCCTCACACTAAGCGTCAGAGGCAGGCACAATATTAACAACAATGAATAAACCTGTAGGATTGTTGCCCTGGTTAAGCATATTCAACCCTCCTTATTTTGACTCCACCACTGACTGTAAATCAAATTATTATTGCATCGAGAAGTGTTTTTCTATTAATAGTGAGAATAATATGCTAAATATTAAAAAAAATTATATGAATCTTTTTCAAATCAATGCTCAAATACTAAAAATACATTGACATCCGCGGGAAACATAGATATCCATCCGAACAATTACAATGGTACCCCGTTGGCCCGTTGTCAGAATCATTGCAGTAACTATTTTCTTTGCAAAGATAACTTGCCAAGTTTTTATTTAACAATTATCCGAAATTAAAATTTAGATTTTGAGAAATACCATGAAAGTTTTCAATACCAAATAAGACAGACTAAATTTGGAAAATGTCATTTTTGCAAAAAAATTGGGATATTTTTGTGAGAAATTGATTTTCTCTTGAAAAAGATAAATTCTAAAAGAAAAAAATATAGTCTTTTAGAATGTATCTGCTAATGTATCCATATGTATTCAAATGTCTCTAAATCACAATTTTTGTATATAAAATTTGATTTAATGAATTTTTGATATAATATTTTTTAAAAAATTTAATGCCTCCACATTACAATTTTAATATAATTTTTACAATTTTTTCAATAGTCTCCAAAACGTTTATAAATTGTAATTTTTTGTATAATTTTTTACAGTGTTTAAATGTGTCCAAGTGTATCCAAATTTTAACTTTTATATAATTTTTTAGTTTTCAAATATATTTGAATGTCTTCAAATGTATTCATAAGTCTCCAAATATTTCTATCCGTATACAAAATTAATATAATTCAAAAAACCCTAACCAAACACAATTAAATCTTCATCATTTTTAACAAGAGTAAAACAATTTTTCTGGAATTTCTTAAAAATAATAATAAAAGGACTTTTCTGAAAAACTTTTAAAACATAGGTTTTTTTTATTGCAAAATCACCAAATTCACACAAATGAGGCAGCAGCTAGGGTTTTCTCAACCCTAGTCCCTGCCCCTTGAGAACCAGAAGACGTCGCAGAACGACGAAGACAGAGGCAAGAAGCTCAACAACAACAAAGATTGAAGGAGGCAAGAGATGTGGCACAGAGTGCGACGAGGGAGGAAGAGGAGCGACAGAGATCGGTGAAGAGAGACGGCGACAAGCAGATCGACAAAGACTCTGTGGCCACAAAGAGGAGAGCGACGGAGATCTGTGAAGAGAACGGATGATGAGGAGAGAGAATGGGAGAAGCCGCCAAGATTGATGGAGAGAGAGAAGAGAGACGAAGAAGGAGACGACGATCTCGCAGAAGAGAGAGCGCGAACCAGAAGCGGTAGAGGGACAACAACAGCAAAGGGTTTGTGTTGTTAGGGTTTGGTCTGTTTGGGATGAGATTGAGAGAGGAGAGGATGTGAGAGAAAGGAGGATGTGAGAGGGAAGAGAGAGAAAAAATGATGAGAGAGAAAAAAAGATCAAATGAAATAAAAAATTTGACTTTTATTTAATCAAATGTGGTATTTTTCAACTAAAAATTAAAAGTATAGTATCTGAACAATTGAATATTAAAAAAATTGGTATTTTAACAATTAAGAAACCAATATTTCTATTTGTCAAAATCAAAATATTTATACTGGCACGTTATATAATTAACGCAAGAGCTTTCCCCTACATTAGTGACCACCTATCCCTTCACATTATTAGTAATTTAATTGTTTCTCAAGTTGATGTATACAATTGGATACTTTTAACTGGTTGCTCTTTTGTTTTGACAAGTTTAATTGTTCAATTAAGTAAACATATGAAATGTCGAATGCTAAAAAAACATCTATATATACTCTAAATAATAACTGAAGTTGTTCAAACAATGGTTTCAGCGTTCCCTCTTTCTTCCACATGTACAATGGACTCATTATTATGTGACTTCTCAATTAATTACTTAATTGTTCCATTAATTGTCCAATTAAACTTCCACTCAGATACATGAACAATGACATTTATTTGATAAGTCATAACACGATTAGAGAATATACAGTTATAAAATGATTCAATTGATACGAATTCTAATTTTTTGTTATACCTGATGCAATTATAACACATGAATACGAATTATTACCTCTTTCAATGCATGTTATTGTAGTTAACTAAATAGATCACTGATTTGACAGTCAAATAATGTTGTGCAGAATACATTGAAATAGTTAAAAATTTAAAATACTAGCTGTATTATTGCAATCGCAAATATGAAATTCTGATTCTAGTCATGCGGTGACAATGCATTCACTTGAACTGTGTATCATTTTGAGCCATAACATTTATCTTCCGTCGTGAACTGGCAACACTGTGTTTCATCATGCTGTCATATCCAGAACTTGTACCAGCAGTATCCTCGGAGCCAACTGACTTGTGGAGCAGATATTCTGTCTCTTCGTCATTATCATTGGAGTCCTGATTGAGCCAGGGGTGATCCTCCATTTTCGGCAATCCCTCTAGTTTCATTGCCACTTCCTTCATTGTTGGCCTTTCCTCTCCTTTTATTCTCAAGCATCTCTTTGCAAGATCGGCAACTTGTCTGAGTTGCTTAATGTTTCCTTCGTCTACTATCCAATCCTCAAAAATTTGAACCAACCGATCCTCTTTGAGCGCACGAAGAAAATACATTGCCAGATTTATATCCTCCTCTCCCCTGTCCGAGGAAAGTGCCTTTTGTCCTGTAAGCAGCTCCACAAGAACAACTCCGAAACTGTAAACATCACTTTTATTTGTCAATTGGCTTGTCTGCAGATACTCTGGATCCAGGTAGCCTAAAGTTCCTTGCACTATTGTTGGCAGTTCCTCTTGATCCTTTGGAAGAAGCCTTGACGCACCAAAATCAGAAACTTTCGCTACGTAATTTTCATCCAAAAGTATGTTGTTGGATTTGATATCCCTGTGAATTATTGGCCATGAAGCAGCAGAGTGCAGATAAGATAGCACCTCTGCAGTTTCCGCGGCAATTGTTAAACAGATGTCCCAAGTTAAAGAACTTGCCTTGCTTCTACTATGAATGTGTTCAAAGAGGGTGCCATTAGTGACAAATTCATAAACCAGCAATGGAACTTCAGTCTCTAAGCAACATCCCAAAAGTTTCACCACATTCTTGTGGTCTATTCGTGAGAGTACAACCACTTCATTGATAAATTGAGTGATTTGGTTCTGATCAACAATTTTTGATTTCTTGATTGCAACAACTCTTCCATCGTCTAAAATTCCTTTATAAACTGTGCCATATGCTCCTTGACCAAGAATTTTGCTTTTATCATACTTGTTTGTGGCTGCCTCCAGTTCTTTGGCTTTAAAGATTTTCGCAGTTTCTGCTTTGGTTCCTTCCCGTTTTGAAATTTCCAACAACATTAATCCTCCATTTTGACGGAACAAATTCTCTCTGAGTTTCATCATCTTCCACTTATTAATTCCCCATACAAACCAAGTAAGAGCCATTAGCAATGCTATCAGGCCTATGCCGAATCCTGTAGTCAGAAATAAGTTGTATATTTTCACAATATCGCTTTCTTTCCTACCAAAATTTGCCTCGGACAATTCCTAAACTTAATAAAGTCACATTTTGATTACTAGCGTGAGATAGAATATTCAATCCCACACTCTGTTTATCTCCGACCAAGTTACGGCCTAATTAACAAAAAAAAAATTAACAAACAAAATAAAAGATAAGAAAAGAATGCTTACCAAGTGTGAGAGGAATCACTAGTGATCGTTTAGAAGCAGCAATACATCCATGTCCTTCTTTTCTTCCATCCCCAATGTATCCCTTAGGGCAAAGGCATTTATAACTTCCAGGAGTGTTAACACAGATTCTTTCGCAGTCATTCAGAGTTGAGTTTCCACATTCATCAATGTCTGTAGAATAACATAATCATAATATTAGTAGATGTATTAGACGCATTTCTTGAATTAAAAAAAATCAAACATATTCTGATTTGATTATGCACCAATCTGCTTGAAGCCCATTGTTATTGGAAGCGCCAATAGATGTGCATTCGATTTCGGCAGGGGCAAATAAGATGACTTATCAAAAAATATATATTTGACTATTTTAAATAGTATTATTTTTGTCACTTGAGGCTAGTTCAAGTAATTAAGTACGAGCATTATTGAATCTAAGATCTCAGGTTCAATTCCTCTGTAACAAAGAAAACATAGCATCATTTTTTTCTAATTTTTGTGCTATTTAATAATCTAATTAATAATATTTCAGCCCAGAAAATCACCTTAATCTACCAAAAATAAACACATGATAAAAACATCTATATAAATTGTACCTTGGCAACCAAAAGGGAGGTAAGGATTTCCTCTGTAACCATCACTGCACTTGCAACGGTAGCCAGGGCTGTTTTCAGGGTCATAACATGTGCTATTTCCTTGACAAGCACTATACATTACACTTTCCTGTACAGCTTGGCAACTATTCTTCCCAATAGACCATTACACTACCAATGGAACAGTCGCCACAGATTCCAAATCCTTGAGAAGAGCTGTGGAGAAATTGAACCATGTCTCATCAACAACAAAAGCATAGCTGCAGGGGTTGAAGTCTGTGATTCCTGTGTGATTATCAAAGCTGTATAAACTCAAACTAAGGTTGGTGACTCCTTTCGCCAGGGAGGTTTGGCAACAACCGATGCCAGAGCAGGAGCCATTGGGCACATAATCGATGTTGTTACACCTAGAAGCGCATCCAACAAGGTATCTACTCTCACCTTGTAGACTTGCATAGGTGTCGCAACCTATAGCAACAAACACGTTGTGGGTGTCGGAAATGGTGAAGTGTTTCATGTCAAGCGAGGGACTGGTACTATAGTTTCTGTATCCATCCTTGTCGTAACAGTCTTTAGCAATGTATTGGAAGATTCGCAACTTCCCATCCAGGTATATATCTGTGAATTCAACGTTGCCGCTACCCAGATAAGCTTTTGGAGGGTGGGAAGTGTGGTTGCAAGTTATGAGGAATTCTCTGTTGTAATAGCAATCTTCTGTCATTCCAAATGGGTAGGGAATGGTAACATTCCCGCACTTGTCTTTGCAGCCCTGCTTGGCGATAGGAAATTCTTCTGATGCTAATGTTGTTGCGAGTAGCACAAATGTTATCATTAACTTCATCAACATGATTATTATTTTGGAAACTCTGCAACAAATGTTCATGGTAGCCATGATAATTTGCATATATACATAGATAAAGTCCAGGATTTTTATATACTAGCTGAAGTCTTCTTCATTTTAATTTTTTTCTCCTAAAAAAAATGAAAAACTGAAGTCTTCTTCGAGTCGCCGGTCGAAAATAGACTTTTCTTCACAGGCAGGTTGGAATTTGTACGATTAATCCCGGCCATGACCATGAGAGTGTGTGTGTGAAAAAAGTGGAAATGTGTGTGTACTAAGAGCAACCCATTGAACCTCCAATAGATTAAACTCCCATTGTGGGGGAGTTTGGTTTTTTCAAATGTCTTGAACGGTTCTAATAGTAAGTGGTGAAAATTCAAAAAAAAAAAAAATGAAATCCTATACCGCCCTACACGCCCATGCGCCTCTATACTTGACTAGTGGTTGACTTAGGTGTTTTCGAAATTGGAAAAAAAAAGGTAAGAGTGTGATTGTGCAACGTTTAAGATAATTTTAATTTGTTAATTTTAACTACACTACTGCATAAAACGTTTTAATGCAACGATCTGTTTGCAACGGTCCAAAAGACCGCGGCATAAAATCTACCTAATGCAATAAATACAATGCCATTACATTAGATATTTAAGAGTTAATGCGTTGAGGTTGAATAATTCAGTTGGTAAGCATCTACATTTACGATTAAAAAGTATTAGATTCAAACCTCAAAAACATCTAAATGTTTTATAATTATTATGGGATTGGTCTCCCCTTTTATTAGGCTAATAATAAATAAATAAGAGCTAAGCTAACAAACAACGGCTACACAAAGTTTGTTGCCTTAGATTATCAAATGCGACGAAAGCTTTTAGCCGTTGCATTTGAGGAATAAAAGCGACCGATTACATATTTGGAAAATGTTGAACTATAGATCTAATGCAATGGTCCATGTATAGCCGTTGCATTATATAAGTCTAACGCAACGCTATCTGAGCCGTTGCATCAGATGTTTCGGTTCTAAAATGAATTGTAAAAAAAAAAAGAAGAGAATTTACATTCACAAAAATCAACTAAAAGAACATTTCATTTAAAGAGAATTAACCCATTATTTTAACTTAACCAAAGAAAAGGTGAGACGTTCTTTTATGTCCCTATTGCCTTTCCAGCCCTATAAACGAATTGGTCTCCAATCTCGATTCTTGCCGCTCCAACCTCATCCCGCTCAGTCGAACAGAGAACTGTTACAAAATCATTTGAGCCGTTGAAAAATCATTTAAATACTGTTAGTTGAGTTCAAAGTCTCATTATTTCTTTTTGAAGGCAAGTATCGCGAAATGTATGGGTTGACTACACAAGATGTCCTTGTAGTGTTAAGCGTATGGGGTAAGGTACGAACTGTCTGTGAAGAGTAATAGACGCGGTTTTCGTACTCTGTAGGTGGTTGCCCCAGTGTTAAAATGCTACTTCCTCCACAATGAACTTATACCCTAGTGTTACTGACAACTTTAAAAATTGAGTCCAATTTTCTGTTTCTGTGAGATTGAAAGAAAATGTAACGGTTTCATGTATAATCAGAGCGTAATACTCGTCTGTCCCATAAAGATATTTAACTAATTTTTTAAAAATGTCTTAAAAAATTTGTCACATTTCTAAATAAATTCTACTTTTTGTCCTATTTTTCTATTTTTTTCCGTCATTAATAGATGAAGACTTTTAACATCTGACAAAATTTTAACCATATTATTATATTAGTAAAGATATAAAATTAAAAATCACATCTCTTTTTTTAAAATTTTTGTCTAGTCTTTGTTTTTTTAACAACAAACTGACAATCTTTATAAAATGAAAAAAAAAAATCTCACTTTAACGACGATTTTTTTATCTTAATAAATCAATGCAAACCCTTTAGTTTTGTTATCAGTTTTAGTACTCGAAGGGCTGGACATTTTTGTTTAGTCTTTGTTTTTTTAACAACAAAATGACAATCTTTATAAAATGAAAAAACAAAATCTCACTTTAAAGACGATTTATTTTTTATCTTAATAAATCATGGCAAACCCTTTAGTTTTGTTATCAGTTTTAGTACTCGTTACTCTTTATTAAATTGTTGGTTAAAAAATTGACGTGGCCCTGACATCCAAAAAGTCCGTAAAAAAATAGCTTTCAAAGCTATACTGTTGATCGTCCACTTCAAAGTAGAAAACACTCACTCTAATTGAATTAATAAATATATCACAAATTTTTAATTTTATTTAAAAATAAATAAATTTTTTATTTTATAATAATTATGTCATACATTAATATTCAGTTAATTTTTCAGTACAATAACTGACATAGCAGCAGAGATGGTGTCTGATGTGGCCATCACTGCTGATGTGGCAAAAATACATGGTAAAAATGGGTCTCAATTATCTTACTACTGTAAAAAATGTGAGCATTTGGTTTGTAAATGAAACGACGTCGTTTCGATTCATCTTCCTTATTCTCTCACCCCTGTATATCTCACGGTACTTGCTCTCATTCTTCACTCTCTGTATTGCTTCCCCAAACTAAGCCCTCCTAACCCTCGTTGTCTCTACCACCCCTTGAAGAAGCCACCCTAACCCTACCAAGCTCACCCCCTTACCAGAAAAATCACACCACCAAGCCCTCTACAAATTAAAACTTATTCTCTTCATTTCAGCCAAATCAAACCCCCTTGATAATTAAAACTCACCATGATAGCCACAGAAGACAACTCCTCTCTCAATCTCAACCAAACCTTTAAATTGAAAACTTGGCACTTAACACAAAATAGAGCCCATAGATGAGAGACCCACCAAATCACCACCACCTCTTAGACACCAGAAACCTCCCTTGACAAAGGCGAATAGAAGAAGACAAAGGCGAAGTTAAACACAAAGCCTGTGATTTAAGCCTTCGCAGAGCCTACAAACACCTTGACAGCCACAATCAATTCATTTTCAAGCTCGAATTTTCAGATGCTCTGAAGCTTTTTTGTTTTGAGTCTTTGATTTTCTTTTGTTTAGGAACCGTGAAGCTTCAATTTTACCTTTTTTTTTTGGATCTATAAAGCTTTGATTTTGTTTGGGTTTGTTGCCATATTTGGAGCTTCGATTGTGTTTGGAGTTTGTTTTGGATTTTCGCTTCCTTATTTGAGATCTGTCATTTTGTTAAGCTGACAACTTTTTCTGATTTTGTTGTCTGCGAGATTGTTTAGGTTTTGTTCCAATTTCAATTTCAGGCGAAGACGGCAACCGGTGAATGAAGTCGAAAAAGACAAAGAGACTGGCGCACAAAAAAAAAAGGGCTCTTGAGTTCAAGAAAATCGTTATGGACGTGGACAAGTGTTTGCGATTTCAATTGTTAAGCCGAATCATGTTGTTAAGTTACTGAATTGATTTCCTGGGCAGAAAAAAAGGTCGTTGAGTTGATTTTAATTGTGCCATTGACTATTTGTTTTTGCTTGGGACCCACTTTTACCATATGTATTTGTCACATTAGTAAGAATAGCCACATCAGATACTGTGTAGTTGTCATGTCAGTTATTAAATGGGAAAATTAACCGAAATTTAATGAAGGATGTGATTATTACAAGATTTAAAGTTTATATTTTTTTACCAGTAGTTTAAGTGGTAGGACATCATTTTAGTGACGTTTATATTCAGGATTCACACTGTGTGTTATACAGAGGTGTGTGTCTAAGTGTTTTTTTGTATTGAATTGAGACGAGTAAAAAAAAATTCGTGTTTTCTTTAAGCAAAATTAAAAAGCTGATTTTTTAATTAAATTAGCCAAGAAAGCTGCATACCCATTTAGAGCCTCAGAACACGCCCGCCTAGTTGTTCAGCAATTCCTGAACATGTGAATACTACTTTAGCGGTTGGTCTTTTATCTCTTATTGCAAATGGTTAGGTTAATAATGCTGATGATTACAAAAATTTTAGTGTTATTTAAGTTTAGCCACAAAAAAAATGTTATAAAAAATTACTATTATTCTTTTTTGCTTTAATAAGGTCATTTTGGCCCAAAAACTAAACAGACTAGACACAGACGGGTCGCTGAATTGGTCAATTAATGGTTAATTTTATTTTTTTCTTCAAGAAAGTCATTTTGCCCAAAAAAACTCGACAGACTGGACATAGAAGAGTCACCTGATCAATCAGTCAGGTCGGGTTAGACTTTTCATTAATGATCACATCGGCAATAAACATGTCAATGAGAATAGAGGTGGTAGGTTTATGTGACATTTTATGTCTAATCTGTCGAGTTTTCTGACCAAAATGACCTTATTGAAGAAAACAAAAAAAATAATAACTATTATATAGCATTTTTTTTATGATAAAATCTGAGCAATGTAAAAATTTTTGTGACAGCCGGTATTCTCAAATGGCTCGTCGCTTTCTTGATAAAAACGCGGTCTTTTGCTATGCTCCCCGCAACGTTGGAACCATAACCGAATCCACTTAGAGGTCCCACGACATACGAACCAATATCAAAAAATTTGGCACTATATACATATAGAAATTAACTAAATTTAGGAGTAAAAAATAGTATATATAATATATAAATATCTAACTTAATACTATACACACATGCAATATACTATAAATATATAATAAATATAACACAAATATACCATATAAATATATTATCTATTAAAAGATTATGGAACTAGGGAGTGTCGGACCCCTTGGCTTTGTCGCTGGCTCTTCGGCGCGACTTGTTAGTTGGTCTTTATTATCTACCTGTGTAATTGATATGTAGATGAGATAAAATGGTTCTAATACAACCTAACAATGCATGTTATTAATTATTAGCTAAAAAGATCATCGATTTGCCATTCAATTTTTTTTTTTAAAAAGACATTCAAATAAGTAAATAAATACAAATTCAACTATGATTCTAGTCATTTTGAGCCATAGAATTCATGTCCCATCGTGAACCGGCAACACTATGTGGTTCACCATACTGCCATATCCAGACCTTGCACCAACAGCTTCGTCATAGACAATTGATTCATGGAGCAAATATTCGGTCTCTCCATCATTACCATTGGTGTTCTGATTGAGCCAAGGATGATTCTCCATTTTCCGCAATCCCTCTAGTTCCATTGCCACTACCTTCATTGCTGGCCTTTCCTCTCCTTTTATTCTCAAGCATCTCTTTGCAAGATCGGCAACTTGTCTAAGTTGCTCAATGTTTTCTTCATGCACAATCCGATCGTCAAGAATTTGCAACAACCGATCCTCTTTTATCGCACACAAAAAATACATAGCCAAATTTTTATCCTTTTCATCCCTTTCTGAGGAAAGAGCTTTCTGTCTGGTCAGCAGCTCCACGAGAACAACTCCGAAACTGTAAACATCACTCTTATCTGTCAAATGGCTTGTCTGCAAGTATTCAGGGTCTAAGTAGCCTAAAGTCCCTTGCACTACTGTTGCCACCTCGTCTTGATCTTTTAGAACTAGCCTTGAAGTACCAAAATCAGAAACTTTTGCTACGTAATTTTCATCTAAAAGTATGTTGTTGGATTTGATATCCCTGTGAATTATCGGCACAGACGCAGCAGAGTGCAAATATGATAGCACTTTCGCAGTTTCCG
>CAODLS011488169.1:0-11165 GCA_948243855.1 Flueggea neowawraea
TTGGCAAAATTTGGTGGGTTATTTTGTTGGGAGGATTGAATATTTTTATTGTTGTGATCCATAATTTTGGGGAAAAAATTAAAGTGGGAGTAATTTGAGAGTATGGAGAGAAATTTTAAAAGTTGAGAGAGTTTGGGGAGAGAAATGAGTGTTTGAAGTGAAGAAATGATAAAAAAAATGTGTTTAGGGGGGTATTTATAGGAAATTGGTAAAATTAGTCGTTAGGGACCAAAAGGATAATTTTTCAGCCTCCAACCGTACTTCAACAGCAATATTACTGTTGGAGTAAATCTGACTGTTGGATCAAAACGATCCAACGGTCAGATTTTATTATTTAAAAAAGAAATGTCAGGCGATGGGCCCACTGGCCCCGCGCCTGACGCAGCTAGCCCGTCCTCCCGCAGGAGGACTGGCTAGCGGACCAGGACGCAGTAACGCTTCCCGGTCCACCTGTTGGTTACAACCGGCCTTAGATGCGTAAAAAATAATTAAGTCTCAAAAGTACATGCCGAAGTAAAATGTTTCAAGTTGATGAACGACTGGAAATCAATTGATCTTAATATGCACATGAATGACACCATAGTAGATAGTTGTGGGTTGTCGAAATCAACAAATTATTTTTTACTCTAGAAATAAAAACAAATAAGATTGAAGACAGGGGCGAACATGGTCGAATTTATGGAAGCCGATAAAAGTTTGTCTAATTGCATAAAGAACGATTAAAAATAAAAATAGGGTTTTTGAAGTATTAAAAACAAACGAAGCAAATAAATCGAAACACAGAATTATAAAGGATGAAATCAATAATTGAAAACTTAGCCAAGATATATCTCCATCTTACTTAGCAAATCGATCATAAGTAACGAAAGTAAATCAATACAATTTATACGGCTAGGTTATAGCTACAAGTGACGTACCCAATAACCGATATTTATTTACCCATGTTTGGTATAAATGAATTTCACAAATTTTGGAGAATTCATTTGCAATTTAATATTTTTTCTGTTAAAAAACACAAGAATTGAATTACGTGAAACTGACGATAATTAATCCAATTCCCACCAAAATATGTGGGATTTGTAAATGAATTCCACGAAAAAATTTACATACCAATAATACCTTTCTCTTTAGAGCTTATACCAATATTATCCTCCATTTGTCTAACCTAATTCACGTCATCCACTCACTCTCTCATTCATGCCTTCTTCATCCTCCAAGTTTTATCTGCCGTTCACTCTCCTTCCCACCTTCTTCCAGTTTCATCCTCCAAAATCTCCACCACCATTTATTTTATCCGTCGTTCACTCTCTCCTTCCCACCTTCTTTTGTACTTTGCTTTTGATCCTCCATTATTAATTTTTTATACTGATGGGTTTTGATTAATAAACAGCAGAGAAGTTCAAAACTTCATTTCACTCAATACATCACTGAAAAATGTCTTTCGCACTAAATATATCATTCACTGCACGCGCTTTCGGTTGTTGGAACCGGAAGAGACCGCTCTGCTTTCGGACTCTGAGCTCGTCCTCTATGATGTCGTTCAATCTTCAGTCGACACAATCCAGGCGTGGTTTTTGTAGAGAGATATATAGCAATGGAACTGCTAAGAGGCATGGTTTCATGATTTTTGTAAAAATTTAAGCTGTTTTTGTGGTTTTTAAGTAATCAAAGAATTAATTGTGGTTGGAGATTGTTGAAATGTGCTATTTTACTGCTGAAAATTAGAATATGAAGAAGTCAAGATTTAATAAATCATGCTCGAATAAGAATAGGAGATTTTTTTTTTAAAATTTAAAGCTTTTGCTTCATGATTTTTAGGATTAAGTTGTTCCAATTTCTTCTATAAATAGTTGTAACAATGAATGAATAACATAACATCCACATTCTTCACTCCTCCTCCACAAAATTACTAACAGTGATATCAAAGTATTCTTGATCTTACGGGACTTAAAGTGCACATCAATGATGAGGAAAAGAAATAAAAAACACAACTCCTAGTGTTCTTCCCATTTGAAGACATAACAACACAACCCATGCCTACAACCTACACCTACAAAATACAACCACAACCCACAAATACAAATACGACTACAACCATAACCGCCACAAAGTCGACATCTCTACAACAAATACAACCACACCAAAGGTGATAACAACAAATACAGTCACACCAATGGTGACAACAACACAACAACATATGCCAATAATGTAGACGACAATATACAAACACAACAAAAACAACGACAAAAAAATGCCAAGAGCGAACAACTTCTTGTCAAGGTGATGAAATAAAAATGAAGCTACAACCAAGGAGGAGCTTTACAAGACATGAAAATCGCAGCAAAACAGCAAGGAGGAGTATTGAAATGTGTTATTTTACTGCTGAAAATCAGAATATGAAGAAGTCAAGATTTAATAAATCATACTTGAATAAGAATAGGAGATTTGTTTTTTAAATTTAAAGCTTTTGCTTCATATTTTTAGGATTAAGTTGTTCCAATTTCTTCTATAAATAGTTGTAACAATGAATGAGTAATATAACATCCACACTCTTCACTCTTCCTCCATAAAATTACTAACAGAGATGTACACATATGTTATAGAGTATGGATTGCAATTAAAGAGCTTTGTTGAGAAGCATGATTCCGAAGGAGAGTGGGCGAGAAACGAATTTTTTGGAACTGTCAATTCCTAATATTGTGAAAGATTTTGTTTTGCCTACTGGCTATCCAGGTTGTTTGATAACATTGATTTGGTTTGATAATTCTTTTGATAATATTGGATTTTCCGTGCTATTATTGTCAAATAAAATTCTTTACACTGTGATTTTGTATTTGTTCTCATTTGATAACTTGAAGTTTGTTGATTTGGTATTGTATTTGAAATTAGTTTCAATTTTGTGTGGTCTTTGACATGCTTTTAAAGCAGTATTATGTAATGTTTAGAGTAGGATTTATACGGATGGGTTTTGATTAATTATGTTTTATTAAAATTATGTTGGAGGGTATATAAGTAAATAAGGTAAATGAATTTTAGATTCTAAATTTACACTAAACATGATTTTGTTGAATTCAATTGAATTTCTCATTTTAAATTATAACAATTCAAACAAGAAAATTCATTTGCAAATGAATTCTACATGGAATTCATTTTCAAATGAATTCTACATTATAGATTCATTTATAGCAAACAAGGCGTTAATGTTTCGGTTGTTTTAGGATGTCCTGCAAACTATTTCCCTAACCAATAAACAATCCTGGGTCACCTTGCGAAGTTCAATTTACCGACAACATTACGTACCACTCAGATGCCGCAAGCCAACAAACTCAGATGTCACAGTTTATTTAGATTAGATTATTCTATTCCGATAATGACAGTCGAAATCAGTTATCACAACAAAAGCATTAACCTACCACTTATGCTAAATACGCAATCATGTATCTCCGAATCTAACTAGCAGTTTATTATCCTATGTACTAATCCAATCAGCCGTTATCAAATCAGTTGATAAAATAATAATCAATCAATAGAGTACATGAGTAGAATAAATTGATAAACAATAAAACCTAATAATAGAGTTGTAAAATTGGAACCAAAATCGGCAAATAGAACTGGAATTGGACAGGTCAAAACTGGAACCGAACCGAAATTTGAACCGACCGACTAAAACCGGAGGGTTACGGTTTAGGTTCCGGTTCTACACTTTTAGAAACCGTCGAACCGCCGGTTCAACCAGCGACTTGAACCAGAGATTTGAACTGCCAGTTCAACCGACGGTTTGAACCGGCCGTTCCAACTGTTATTTTTTTTCCTTTTTTTGTTTTTTTTTTATTTTTTCAACTCTATAAATACCCCTACCACATTCTTACCAATTTTACACCATTTGTTCTGTCTCAATCTCAATCTCTTCTACACTCTCACTCTCTAAAAAATTTATTTTGCTATAAATTGCTCTTATTAATTATTTATACATTTTATTATTGCAATTACGTTTTCTATATTTCTTAAAGTTATTTTTTGCAATTACATTTTTCAAATTCCTTTTACTTTTTTTACTATAGTTTAATTTAGTTATTTTGTTATTTTATTAATATTTGCATATTTATTTTGGAATAATGAAAAATTTTGGTGAAAATAGAAATTTTGAAAGTTTTGAAGTTGAAAATATTGGAACTCAAGAGAGTCAAACTCAACCAATTCTCACCCAAGGAGATGAGGGAGAGCGGGAGAAAGAGTTTCTAGTTTTGATATTTTTAAAATTCATTTTAAGAAAATTTCTATTTTAATTTATCATTTTAAGTTTCTAGTTTTTTTTCCTTTTTTACTTGTATTTTAATTTATCATGTATTGTTAATTATTGTATAGTTATATTGTATAATTAAATTCGATATTGTAAGCACGATATTTCTCCGCCACAAGTGAGGGCATCTAATAAAATTTAATGCGTTTTTTTTCTAATTTTGTTTAAAATTATGTGATATAATTACTAGTACAATAGTTAATTTGTTTGAAAATTATTAACAAAAATCTTTGGAATACAATGTATTATTGGTAATATAGTTAATTATTAAATATAAAAAATTTACAAACCGGAAAAAAAATTGACGGGATAAAATAACGGATTAAAAACAATATTTCGAAAAAAAGAGGGAAGCAAACCAGAGGTTGAACCGGTCAAAACCGATTAAAATCGAAACCGAACTGAACTCAAATCGAATCAAACTGTGAAAACCACGGTTTGGTTTCGATTCTCATATTTCACAAATCAGAATCGGCGGTTCTGAAATCGACTACACCTCTAATTGATAAGAATAAAACATCACAATTTGATAAAATTTGACTTCGATTTACCTTGACTAAAGAAAAGTTTAGCAACACATTTTTTAAATAAACAACACAAGAAAATATGTCTCCTGTTCTATGCCGAAAAAAGTCAGAAGAAGAATGCTGCAATTTCATAACTAGGTATTTATACTAATACCTAATTTGTAACCTAAATTGATTGTTCCACAACTTCCTAAAATAACCCTCCTATTAAACTTCATTTTTTCCTCTCAATTAGCCACGTTTATGTACTTCTATTTGTCAAAACATGCTTTGCAACGTTATACTCAATCTCTACACGCATCTCAAAATCAGAATAAATGCATCAATAGAGTGCATGAGTAGAATAAATGCATAGATAATAAAACTTAATAAGAATAAAACCTTACAATTTACTAAAATTTGACTTCGATTTACCTTGACTAAAGAAAAGTTTAGCAACATATGTTTGAAATAAACAACACAAGAAAATGTCTCCTGTTCTATGCCGAAAAAGTCAGAAGAAGAATGTTGCAATTTCATAACTAGGTATTTATACTAATACCTAATTTGTAACCTAAGTTGATTGTTCCACAACTTCCTAAAATAACCCTCCTATTAAACTTCATTTTTTCCTCTCAATTAGCCACGTTTCTATACTTCTATTTGTCAAAACATGCTCTGCCACGTTAGACTCGATCTCTACACGCATCTCAAAATCACCCCATCACGACATGGCCATGTCACCAAATCCTATTCTTTCCATCAAGTTATCTCCTAAAGAATAAATCACATAATAACATAAAAACATAAAAATATAGAGATAAAAGTATACATAAAACAACACAAAATCATTAACGAAAACATGTATAAAATGGACACTAATAATAGTGCATATTGAAGCTTGATAGAAGTGGTTTATATATATATAAGAATTAACTTATAAGCATTGATTAATTAAATTAACTAAGTTAAATACTAAAAATTTTAATGGAAGATTGACACTTTGAGATGAGTAATGATGGGCGATAAAAAATGTGCCTTTTGGATGACATGTAAGAATAGTAATTTTTCTCAATTGGTCAAGTTTTGTATAGACGTTCAAATACAATATTTAAATTGAATCAAATGTAACAATTTTTTAGCTAGTCTTCCTCTTGCCTCGGAAATGTAGCCTTAAGTATGGTAAAGTATTGCACCTCTAGTTGGCGAGGGTTTTCTTACTTTCTTAATCCATTACCTATGAATTAAATGATTAAATTACACGATTTACCAAAAAAAATTATTAATCCATGAAATAGTAAAAAAATATTTCTTTAACATGAGTACATGACTACCTTGGACAAGTTTCATGGTACACATTATTTTAGAATTTTTTATTTTAAACTATGTTGTTTCAAGAAAATATATTTTATTAGAAAAAAAATATTTTTTGATTTCTTATGTTAGGTGGAGGTTAAGAAGAACGGAAAATAATTTTCAGTAACAGATTGTTAGGATTTTTTTTTGGAAAATAATTTTCTGATTTAAAGTCAAGAAAACATTTTCTATTAGAGTAACAGACACTTATCCCCAAATTCATGCGAAATATTTTTTAAATAATAAAAAAATAGTTTTTAGCACATTTTCTATAGAAAAAAAACAAATAATGAAAAATGAATTCGTGAAGTTCAATATTTTCAAAAAAAATAATTTTCAAGAAAATATTTTTCTTTTTTAAAAATTCTGCCAAACAAACGAAGCCTTCAAAATTTTAAATCATGTATCCGTAATCACTAGAAGAAATTCAAATATATAAATTCAGAAAATTTTATACATTTTTCTGATATAAATTCATTTTATTTGCTCATATCAAAATTTAATTTACAAATCTTTACTGCTGAAGTAATGCCAACAACTTACAAGTTCATTGGTGAAAATTCTATACATACTTGCCGCAATAACATCAAACTCATAAGTATTTCAACATATGATTTTTATATATATTTTGATAATCACACACGAACTAACTATGATTTTCTAGTAAACGGTAAATCATATGTATCTCTATCTATTTTAACGGTTTAAGACTAATTCTGTTCAGGACCTACTCATAGTTAGACTTAATAACTATTACAATTTAGATTATGAAAAAGTTACTTTTTGTAATTTGAGTCGTGAAATTTATAATCGACGAGAAAAAAATTATATTCTATCAAGTGTGATCCCAAGATGTATATAAATCACAGGCCTTCTGCATATATTTTGCATGCCAATTATGAGCACAACACAACGTTGGAAAAAAAAATAGATATTTTGATATTATTGATAAACATAAAAAAATCATTTTATTGAAATCAAATAAAATTAAAAAAAAAAAAGCTGCCTGAACAGTGAAACAGCCGTTGGTCCCCTATCTCCTTGAAAATTCCAAGCATGTTTAAGTTCGTGGTCCGACCAAATAAGCAGCAAAGTTACCTCTGCCCTTGAAAAGTTTAATATCATGTCAATAGCTTTTGTGGATTTTTTTCCCCTTTCAGTCAAACGATGCTATTAGCGGACAAAAAGAAAATCCTAATAGTGCACAACTTCCTACCTATTCGAGGATGCTATTATCCGTTTTAATTTGCCTGTTATGGATATGAGTCTTTATAATTTTATTTTTAAAATGACGTTTTAATAATTTAAAAAAATAAAAAATGCATATAAAAAATCTTTTGTTTTAACTCTAAACGACTTTAGAATATAACACTACAAAAAATAGGTCAAAATGTTTGTATTATGTAGAAAAAATATGTAGTGGAAACTAGCTATCAACAAATTGGATTTTGTTTTGAATGGTGACGTTGAAAATTTTAACCTAGTAATTAATATCCTGAATAGACTCTGATCATGTAACACTAAGAATGTTTGATTAATATTCACGATTCTTTCAAATAAAAATTTACATTTAAATCGTTTCTTTTCTTTTTACCAATTGGTTTGTAACAAATTGGTATTGAAATTAAATGCAACAATAAAGAGTCGAGAGTGCAGTTTTCAATGAGAATAAACAAAAAAATTATCAAAATTTTTTTTACTATTGTTAAAATTTTTTAAAAGTAAATTACTTTGAGAAGCTGAATGAACATTTTCCATAGAATAGATTGAGGAAGTGAACCACATAAAATCTCATTTTTTTAATTCAAATTTAACCGACAAGGAAAAAAAGATTACTTCGATAAATATAAATGGTTGGAGTGTTTTAATGCATGCGCGCATGAATTTCACGATCTTATTGTAGTTTTTCCTTTTTGGGTGAACGATCCTCACGAAAAATTTGAAACGGAAATTCCTCTCATGGTAGTGCCTCCAATGAGCTCATTTTGACCAAAACATTCTTCTGGTTTCAACTTATAAAAGTCACAAGTTTAAACCGAAAAAAAGAAGGAAAAAACAAAGTAGAGAGCAAGAATAGTCCAGAATTTCAACGAGCATGAGGCGAAGTTAAATTCCACAATTTATGTGAAAGCTCCAGAGGAGAAATTCTTTCCATGCAAAAAGCGACCCGGCAGCAAAAAACAGAGAGTTGGAATTAGAAGAATTAGGCAGCAATGCTGAATCAAGAATCATAAACGTCTGCTCGTGGTGAGATTGCACCGTGGTCAGTGCTTTTTATTGGACCAACGTGGTCGGCCATGTAGTCTTCTATCTGACCATATGGACCCATCTAATGAACCTCCCACGTTGTTTCGTTTCGCACAAAATTGAATCTTCAACTTATGTTTCTGCTTCATCGACACTATAAATAAGATCCCTCAAACTCAGTACCCATTAT
Source organism: Flueggea neowawraea (assembly GCA_948243855.1). Classification (NCBI taxonomy): domain Eukaryota; kingdom Viridiplantae; phylum Streptophyta; class Magnoliopsida; order Malpighiales; family Phyllanthaceae; genus Flueggea; species Flueggea neowawraea. Next base: position 8,600 of record CAODLS011488169.1, read on the forward strand.
CTCCAACACTACAATATTCACTCTAACTCACAAGACTATTCGACTCAGTTTTACAAATCTAAGTGATAAATATGGCTACGAAACTCAACCCTTTTAGCTTCTTTCTTGTTTGCATTCTTTTGTTGTCAGTTTCTTACACAACTCAAGCTCGGCCATTGAATGCATTGAAACCTAGTCCTCCCACAATTGGTGGCAGCGGTTTCTATGATGGGTTGCCTCTGTTTGCAATGAAGCATTCGGGTCCGAGCCCTGGTCAAGGGAACAAATACACTGACTCGCATGTTTTTGGAGGGATTCATAAGGACGGTCCTAGCCCCGGGCAGGGTCACTAGATTTCTTCCTTAACAAAAATATTTTCGTTGGTTTATTTATTTTTATTGTTGAAAAGTATGTAATTGACACACATTCATTTGTTGCTTGTATTCATCTCCAATGACCTGAGATCCCTAGATTTGATATTTTTTAGTTTAATATGTTGAGAAAACAAATTCTGTTATACTTTAGAATAAATAATAATTTTCGGTTGGTATTTGATTTGAAAATTAATCGACTCGTGTCCTCATTTTAGTTGATCGAACATTCCACTCTTTTTTCCCCTGTACGTCAAAAGGTGTACAGGTCAACATTGTTGATTTTTTTCAATATTTTTTTAAAATTATTCATAAACAAAATTACTTCTGATACAATCAATTCATTGTTGTACTGTAAAAAAGATTATTAAATAATATTTTTTAAATAATATTTAATTATTAAATAATATTTTTTAAAAAAATATGTTATTCAATGAAGATAAAGTGATGTATAACATATAATTTGAGTGGAAAAAATTGTAGAAAATAATGTAAACTTTTAAGAACAATAATCGCCGGGTAAATTGTCATTACAGAAGCAACTAAAGAACAAAATACACATAGTTTGCAGAGAAAATTGAGAGCAGGGTTGCCGCACAAACCAAAAAACTGAAAAGGCCACGGTTTCATCCTTCCAACCTTTTTCAATTGAAGTCTGAAGAAGAATGCCTGTGTTAAGAACACCCAGTGCCAGTGGAGATAAAATGCTGAGACATAAATAGAAGCATTTTAATGTTGAAACGGTGGAAAAAAGTCTAGAAATCTTTACAAGATGATCCTTTTTTTTATGATCCACTACGAAGGGTGAAGGCGTCCAGTGGAATAGAGAAAGCTAGAAAGCACCAAGTTAAAAAGTTTAATATTTGCAACTATTTTTTATTATTTATTTTAAAATTTAAATTCCATCTATTTTTTATTAATTAATATTTAATTATTAAATTAAATAATTAATGATTAAATTAATTCTTTAATTTAATCATTAATTGTCTAACCTATTTTCTTTAATTTGATGATCAAGGATTATTTAACAAATTAAAAAGTTGAGTATTTCACAAATTTTAAAATTAATTAAAACACAAAATGAATTAAAAAAAGCAAATTATGTTTAATACCACAATTATGATGTATCTTAAATATCAAAAAATAATAAAAATTGTAATTCTGTAATATAATATTAATTAAAATATATGGTAATTGAGATAAAAAAAACTTCTGAAAAATATTATTTTGAGGAGAAAAAAAGAGAGTGTTGGAAATACTGACGCGCCTCGTGAAGGCCGAACTCCGAATAGAGCACACACAGGCGGTCCCGGCTATTACTCTCTCTGTTCTCCCCGGCGGTGAAGGGAAAAAAATGGGAAGTTCATCGAACGACGATTCCAGCAGCGACGGCGAGGCCTCCAGCGGCCACAATCCTCCATCCGAATCCGGCCTCTTCTCCGAGGGCGAGCGCGTGCTCGCCTATCATGGTCCTCGTATTTACGAGGCCAAGGTATCTCTCTCTCTCTCTCTCTCCCCTCTCTTTCGTGACTTCTTAGTGTTGAGCATTTCAGTTAACACTGTCTTTTGTTTTAGTTGGTGACCTAATTTTGAACTTTGATTTTATAAGCTTACGATGCATTTACTGCTAATTGATTTGAGGCGAGACTGTTAAGTAACATCTGAGGTGTGAAAATTAGTGTTCTAGAGTTTGGGATTTTTTGAAATGCGGTTCTTGTAAGTAAGAGTTTAAGCTTGAATTTGCTACGACTGGGAATATTTTGAGATTGTCTTGTGGGAATAAACGAGCTAATTATTTAAGGTTAAGGTTTTTGAATATTAGTCTCCTAATAAATTTTACGGTTGTATCGTTTGATTGCTGAACGAGCGAATTCTTGTCATTATAGGTGAATAAGGCTGAGCTACGAAAGAAGGAATGGAAATACTATGTGCATTACCTTGTGAGTTCTGCCCTTTGTTCTTCTTCTTCTTTGCTTTCTGTTTTATGCAAGATGTTTTTAGATCATTTTAGTAGAATCTTCCAGGTCCGGCGGCTCATATGGTCATTCGCATATAATAGAAATTTTCTTATTATGGTTAGCTAATACCATCATATGTTTAGTAGAATCTTCCTCATGTAAGTTGCAGCATCTACAATAATATCCTGGATGGGCAGTTATCGGGTCTTGAAGGACTGAATTTCCTGATCAATTTTATGTTTGTTGTTTTGCAGGGTT